>FIZU01018347.1:0-14448 GCA_900064475.1 Pseudococcus longispinus | reverse complement strand
TCTGGGGGACTTAGTTTTCGAGATATTTGCAGTCAAAATTATTTTTGAAATTATCGACCTCGTTTATTTTCCATAAACGTGAATTTTCTGGGCGAACTAAGGGTGCTACGAAAAAAATGAAAGAGATAAAAATTGTAGAGCTTGAAATTCTCTTTCTGTTATGAGCTAGTAAATTTTTTCTAGGAAGCTTAGTTTTCGAGATTTTTACAGTCAAAGTGTGTTTTTTTCATTTTCGAAACTATCGACTTTCTAAGTGGGTCACCCTGTATTTATTTGTATGTGTTGTAGAACGAAAATTCATATTTACAATTTTTTTCAGGATTTTTTTATATGGGTGGAAGATCCTCAAGCGAAAAAACCAATTTTTTCCACAATTTTTCGACCTTAAAATAGTCAGTTTTGATCGAGAAATTTGGACCAAATTCCTTCTTTTTTTCTAATTCTGTTTTTAACTACCTGAATGACGCAATTTTGGGAACCCACTATCCACAAGTTCCTCTGAGATGACATAGGGGCCTAAAATTCATATCTGGACACGTTTCAAATCGATATTCATCATAAATATTGCAATTTCAGCAAAATCGATTATTTAAAATTTTTTTTCAACTCATATTTTGTGAAATTTTCCAAATTCAAAAATAATCAATTCCTGAAAATGCACAAAAAAATAAAAAAATTTCAAGGAGAACTCCAAACAATAAAAAAATCATATAAACTTTTTCGCCCTTGAGCCCGAAATCTGATGAATAGGGTCTGCTCGAGTTTTTTTTTAAATGCAGCCATCCATTTTGCATTCGTAATGCACTTATATATTTAAATATGTAATCTTTGACGATAGATAACACGTACGTGTTTATGTGCAGAACGCCACGCGCAAATATTTTTCGCGAAGATTCAAACGTCCTCTCGAGAACGTTTCTCGTCCTTGAGAACTAAAACTAAAAAAAAAAAAAACTGGCAAAAATGAACGAAATTATCTTTCTAAAAATAATACTTTTTAATTACAAAGACGTTTTTAATTATACTACCAAAAAAAAAAAAAGGGAAACGTTGGTATCTGGAATATAAACTACGACATTGTGGGTCTGGGAAATAATTACATAGGTACCTACGTCCATTTACCTACTTGAAATGAAAGTGAATAATGACAATAATATACCAGCTATTCGATATAACGAACGAAATATCTACCAGAGTAATAAAAAATTCTTCAAATTTTCGTGTAACTAAACGCCGATTAAGGATTTTTATTTAGAGAATTTTTTATATATAATTTTATTATTTTTTCTTTGTTTCGAATCGTTCAACTTTTTCGTATAATTATCTCGGTTCTTTAGAAGGTTTTACGATGACACTTTACGAACCTGAGAATTTATCTTGACGAAATAAGTATAAAATAGAATTCGTAGAAAGACTCGAAGGTGTAAATTTTACTCGGTGGATAAAAATTTTCAAGTTGATACGAAAGAAGAAAAATAGCACTTGTAAAAATTCAATTTTTTTTATCGAATAAATCAATTTTAATGTATATTTTTTATGCAAGTCGTAATAATTTCGAAGCTAAATTGATCTCGCTAATCTGCTTCTCCTCTGACACCTCCAACGCTAGTAATATGGTACCGCCATAGCTTATTTGTAATTTAGCGTTACTAACGGGTAAATTTAGCGGCGCGTAAAAAAAGATGATGGAACTTTTTAAAAATATGGCTCCATATAAGCGATATAATAAACTACTAAAGCGAAAGAAAAAAAAAAGGGGCGCGGTGCGAAAAAGTATATTGGCGTTGAGGGGGAAAATGATATTTCGGTGCGATAAAATGAATGAACTTTCCAAAGCCGCAGGGGACACTGACAAAAGATTACCGCGAGATGACCGCCTGTACACTATAACACTCGTCCTGGTAGAGAGCAAAGTGTGTACGAACTGAGGAAATGATTTGTGGAGTCGGTTTTGTAGTCTTTTTGCTTTTTACTTTGCTGGTGACGTGGACAAATTACATTTTTAATCTTATTTTAATTAAAACGTGAATTCGCCGATGATTGGCGTGGTGAAAGTATCCTGTATTTTAAGGGAGTGTGCTCGTGACGTGGTTTTTTTTCGTATGTTGGTATCGGCGTAGCATGGTTGGCTGTGGTTCGAGGGAAATTGGAAGTTTTATAATTATTAAAAGTTTTCCAAAAAAAAAAAGATCGTGATTGGCCTTTCGAAAGAGTAATTTGCCGTGAATGGAAATTCTCATAAAGCTCGTCTTGTTTTTACGTCACTGTTAACGAAAGAGTTCGAAAATGCATCTAAAATAGCGTTGAAGTTGCAAAAATATCGTTTGATTTTTTAATACTCTATTTTTGATAAAAATAATGTTGTGAAAATTTTTCAAAATTATCTCAAAAATTGATGTTTTTTCAAAAACTTGGAAATTTAATTGTATAAAACATGAAGAAGGTGTTCAAAAATACTTAATACGAGCAATTGAAACACTTTTAGGACATTTGTAAGAAGTTTAAGATATTTTTCTTGTTCGTGTTTTATCAAATTTCTCAGAAAATTAATGAATTTCAACAGAGACGAAACTTGATCAAAAATCTGGGGGGGGGGGGGGGCTTAAAGGAGAAATTTGCCAATAACATTAGACAAAATTGAACAATTTGCCGACAAATTATCGACTTTATCGTCCACCTGCTCCAATATAAAAATTGAGTAAAATTTCTGAAGGGGTCAATAATGTTACTCAGAGAATGAAACAAAAAACAGTTTAAACAAAAGAAAAATGAAAAAAAAAGATAATTTGTGGAAGAATTTAAAAAAAATATAGCTGAAGCATAAAAGTGTTTCATTGCCCGAGCAAAGTGAAGGTGATTTAAAAAAAAAATTAGTTTCAAAAGCAAAAGAAAAATTCTGAATGGAAAAAAAATTTAATTGAAAAATCTGCCAAAAAGATGGCAAATTCGCGAGTTATTACAGCCAAGAAAAAAGGAAAAAGAGGTTTGAGTAAAAGAAAAATGAAAAAAATTGATGTGACGTCTGTCACCCGAGCGAAGCGAGGGAAATTTTTTTTTTAACTTAGTTTGAAAAGCAAAATTTGGCCGTTTTTGGGCCTTCAATAATACCTACAAAAAATAATAAGAATGAAAAAAAATTGTAATTAAAAAATATGTTGAAACGAGGGTAAATTTGCGAATTTTTTCAACGATGTCAAAGAGGAAAATGGTTTGAGCAAAAGAAAAGTGAAAAAATCTGATTTGTTATGTGGGCAAAATTTTTACAAAATTTTGTTCGGAAAGCAAAATTTAGTGCGATTTTGTAAATATTATATAATCGACAAATTTTTGAGAAAAAATTCAACAAATTTTTAAAACTTAACAACTTTTGATCAATTCTGAAAATTTGTCGGCAACGTTTTGCTGATTTGTCAAAATCGTGAGCAAAATCTCGCCAAACAAAACCACAAAAGTTGCCAACTTTTTGAAGTATTTCGAGTGGGAGGGGGGCGGGGTCCTCCCCATGTGTCGTCCCTGCATTTCAACAAACGCTTTTCTTAACAATTTTTTATGTGAGTCAGTTTTATTGTATTAGCATAGAATATGCTTTTGTGGTGACGAAACCTGAAAAAAACGTAACGAAATTCCGCCACGCTGACTTTTAGACATTTTGTCAGACTTCTTTGGACTTTGAAAAATTTTCAAATTTTCACTGACATTTTGAATTGAAAAATTTCAAAGAAAATGTTGATTTTTAGACATTTTGTCAGCCTTTTTTGGACTTGGAAAAATTTTCAAACTTTCGCTGACATTTTAGGCTTGAAAAATTTTAGAGAAAATGCTGATTTTTAGACATTTTGTCAGGCAAACACTTTGGACTTTTTGAACTTGGAAAATTTTAGAGATTATGTTGACTTTTACAAATTTGTCTGGCTATTTTAGATTTTTTAAACTTGAAAAATTTTTCAGATTTCGAACAATTTTTGGGACTTGGAAAAATTGAGAAATTCTGACTTTATTGATTTTGAAAAATTTTGTTAAGTAGTCAGTTAACTTCTGAACTCGAAAAAATCTAAATTGTTTCAAAATTTGACTTTTAGTAATATCACGAGACATGTTTTGTATGAGTATTTCACGAACTTTTTCTAATCATTTATTGCACAAAGTTATTGACGTTTAACAATAGAAATTCGACAATTTATTCAAAGTTTTTAGCTCCTTTTTTATTCATAATTTTGAATTTTTATGACCAAATTTTCATATCACTTATTTTTGTAACGCTATTTTTTATGGGGGTTGATTTCAGTTCAAGTTGAAATTTTATTTATGGTTTTTGAATAATTTCGATTCGAGTTCAGTTCGGTTCAGGTTCAGGTTCAGATTACGGTTCAAAGATTATTTCGATTAGAGTTACGGTTCGGGTTCGGGTTCGGGTTCGGGTTCGGGTTCGAGTTCGAGTTCGGGTTCGGGTTCGGGTTCGGGTTCGGGTTCGGGTTCGGGTTCGGGCTCGGGCTCGGGCTCGGCTCGGTTCGGTTCGGGTTGACGCCCATACGTTCCTCTTTTGATCTATTCTAAGAAAACTCGTTCTCGTTTCACTCCGTTGAATCCTCGGTAAGTCAGTATGATGTATTATCACTTATCTATGATAATGAATCGGAGTTTTCCGGGATTTTTCATTTTTTTTAGGTTTCCTGAATTTCTTTTTTAAATTTTGGAGAAACCCCGAAAAACCCGGATTGATTTTCAAACTCCGAAAAAACCAAACCCCGAACACTTTAACCTAAACCCAAAAATTGAACCCCGAACCCCAAAAAAAAACGTTTGGGGTTCACGGTCATGATTCTTTGTGGATGTTAGGGGTATTTGATATAGTTTTTTTTCGAAAAGGTGGATGTAAAAGGTTGAAAAATTTTCATAAAAGCTCATCAAGTCTAATTTCAGCTTTCAGCAGGAATGAAAATTTTTTCATTTTGTTAAATTTTCTTTTTGAAATTTGTCTGCTTTTGTAGGGTGGTTGATTCTTTCCATACGTTTATGATATAAATTTGTTTTTCAAAAGGTGGGATTTGAAATTTCGAGAAATTTTCATAAAATCTCATCAATATCTGTTGGAAACTTTTGGAGAAAATGAAAATTTCTTCAAATTGTGAAGTTCTATTATTGGAATTTGAATGACATCAACTTGGATGGTTTGACTCAATGTTGTAACAAAAGTCACTACATGAAAATTTTAAATTCGATTTCCAAAGAGAAAAATTCGACAATTTTGAAAATTTTTGCGGTCTTTATTTTAATTACCAATTTTACGAAAATCGAAAAAAATTCTCAATTATATGTGTTTCGGTTTGTGACCTAGTGTGACCTTGAAACTCAAATTCCAAAGACAACTTCTTTCAAAAAGAAAATTCCCATCGTCAATACCTCAACTTTTGTACCCTTTACTTTCTGAGATGAAAATTTTTTCATTTTCACTATTTGTTCCATAAAAAATTGGGACAAAATCTGTTTTTTCTCTCAAAAATTAAGAAGTTTTTGAACAATGTTTGTTGTGACTTTTTCGAAAAAATTGTCTCATGTGCGCACTGGCCCGAGACTGATAAATGAATGACATAAATTTTATTTGTTTTCTTCAAAATTTCTCTTTGGATTTTGAAAAAAGCTGTTTTGAGCATTTACTCAGATTCTAAAAGGAATTTTAAGCGAACCTCAAACTTTGTTCTTGCGCTGCAGGTCCATTAAATTGACTATTTGACCTTCTCTCAAAAAATTTTCAGAATCTAAGAGTTAACATTACGAAAATTAGTCACAAAAAATACTTATAAGAGTTCGTTAGCCGATTTAGACAATTTTCAATTTTTTTAAATAAGACAAATGAAGCTTGTACCCGCGGTACATGGTAATACTATTTTGATCTAATTTTAATTGGAAACTCGGATTTTTATTTAATTTTGTTGATGAATCATAGACATTTTTTGAGGTAATTATCTTCGAAAACGAGAAATTTTCATTCGTGGCCAGGTGGGAATATGTTGCATCAAGTCCCCAGGATTTTGACTTTCAATTTTTGAATCCAGATAATCCGCGTGCTCTTATCATTTTTCCAAATCGAACTTTGTGAGGTGATAGAAAAGGTGAAAAATTGATACAGAATGAAAATCTGCCGTATTTACGGTTTTTGCATCTCAATATCTTCACAAAACTGAAAATCTATTCCCATTACGAAAATCACTCACTCTGCTTTCATCAAAATGCTGCGTATTTCGCTTCATTGAACATCCCAATTTCGTGATATTTGTCGAATAATAATTCAAACGTTTATCGCAAAACTCGCTGGAATGGAAATGTTTCGAATGGCCAATTGGCCAATTCTGCTATTCTACATTGTAGCATAGAACCGCAATAATCTCGAAGAATACGAAATTAGAGAGCAAACATTCGATTAATTCGAATACATGAGCAATGTACTCGTATAGCACCGATCGATCTTCTATGAAAAGCAAAATCTACTTATGCGATATTCCATTCGATACATTTACAATACTAGTACCACTTTAAAAACGAATGTACATTTAGAGTGCATTTTTTTCTCGAATCGACAATGGCCACAGGCGTTGACCCTGCTGCCTCTCAGTTACAATTCGAAATTCGATGAAATTTTCTCTCGCCGTATACATATTCGTACGAGTATACGTGTTTGCTGACACGAAAATCAAATTCGCGAAACGTTAGAATGTAAATGGATAACATGTTACCCTGGTGGTGTTGAATAAACGATGTTGTATGGTTACAGTTGGCATATCTGTATAATTATTAGCTTTCATCATTACAATACGTTACACGATCGAAGTAGAAGGATAAACTATAAGGTTGAGGGAAGGAGAGAAACTGAGAGAGAGAAGCAGAACGAGAATCTAAACCATATCCGTATATATACGTATGAAAACATACAGAAACACATAGTTAGCAGCAAAATGCTAGCTATATATACGCGTACAACCAGAAACTGGAAACGAAATCCAGGGTTTACAAGACGATCGGGTACGTTATGTTAATATTTTATTATATTATACATCCCTCGTTTAATCCCAATTGAACGTAACTTACAAGTAAACAACACAATTGGGATATAGATTGCTATATAACGTGGATTTTAGAATTACTGATTCGCTTTGATTACATCAACGTGTATTTTCTTTCGCTTTGTGGTTTCACTCGGTGTTAAAATTTTTACCACTGTTGAGTGGTACAGGGTGTTCCGGTAGTAGTGCATCGCCTTCAATCCAAAGATGCAGTTACCCGAACTACATAAGTATCCTGGATTTGAAGGGGCAATGGTAGGCATTAGTTCTGGTAGATGTTTCAAAACGTCGTAACTCTGCTGATAATATAGATAGACAATTTTTTTGAAACTTTCTTGTAGAACTTTTTGAGCTCTACAAAATGAGTTATATTCATGTTTTGCCTTACGATAAAATTGAAAGAGCTACAATGATTTGGAAATGTGTAGGCTTCTTAACTCCTTCAATTTTCAAGTTGTACAAAATTATATGAGGATCATTTTAGCATAGGATATGCTTTTATTACGACCCAATTTGTGAAAAACCGTCACAAAATTCCTCGACGATAATTTTGAGACATTTTGTCTGACTTTTTTGGATTTCGAAAAATTTTCACATTTCAAACGATTTTTTCGACATGGAAAAAATCAGAAATCGTGCTGACTTGTAGATATTTTATCAGTCATTAAACTTTTTAGACTGTTTTGTCAGACAGACTTTTTAGACTTGAAAAAATTTCAAGGATCACGCTGACTTTTAAACATTTTGTCAGACAGCTTTTCACGTGAATTTTTAAAAAATCAAGTTTTCAAAAGTCAGACATTGTGTTAGACTGGATTAACCTGATTTTTTGAACTAGGAAACATTTCAGAGATTCTGACTCTCTGGACTTGAGAAAAAGTTCATAAGTTCAGTTGCTCATTTTTCAAATTTGGAAAAATTTGGGACTTATTGAGATCTCAAACCAATTTTTGAACTTAAAAAAATTAAGAGAGATCAATTTGACTTTTAGACAATTTTTTGCGCGGAGGTTTACCTGCCTTTTGGACATTTTGTCAGGGTTTAGACTTCTTGGACTTGAAAAATTCAAGAGATTCTGACTTTTCGGACTTGTAAAAATTTGAATAATTTCAATTTGATTTTAGCATAGGATATGCTTTTACTATGGGTAATTCCATTCTGCGAAAAAGGTGACGAAATTTCGTGACGATGACTTTCAGACATTTTGTCAGGCAAACAACTCAGCCTTCTTGAATATATAGAAATTTAACTTTTAGACATTTTGCCAGACAACTAATTTAGACTTTTTTAGTTGAAAAATGCACATATATAAATCCATATTAATAAAATCCACGACGTGTCCGTCTGTCCGTAACGCTGACATTTTCAGTTTTCAGACATTTTGTTAGACTTTTTGAAACTTATAAGAATTTTGAATACGCAACCGTAATATTTTTCTTGATCACATTTTTAAAAAAGCCTAATATGACCAAAAATATTATTTTTACATTGAAATGACAATTTTGACTAAAATATTCACAAGTTGGAAAAAAAATGACAATTTTTACTTTGAAATGACAGTTTCCATCCAAAAAATTACAATCTTGACAAAAAATGATGATTTCGACCAAAAATGATGAGTTTGACCAAAAATAACGATTTTTACCTTGAAATGATAATTTTGACCAAAAATTCACAATTTAGACAAAAAAAAAACAATTGATGAAAAACGGAGATTTATTGACCAAAAATGACACGTTCTGCCTTGAAGTGACAACTTCTACTTTGAAATCACAATTTTGACCTAGATCGACAAATTTCACAAAAAATGACAGTTCGGACTAGAAAATGAAAAATGACAAAAAATAATGATTTTTATAAAAAAATTACGTTGATGACATTTTAAAAAAAGCTTAAAATGGTTTTTAGACATTTTATCAGACTTTATGAATATCCATCAACGCTAATATTTTTTGAAAGGTGACTTTGAAACTTTTTGCCAGAAAATCCATGACGTGTCTGTCCGCAAAGCGGACATTTTCAATTTTTAGACATTTTGTCAGACTCTTTTGGACTTGGAAAATTTTTAAGAAATAAAATGAATTTTTGCATCTGGAAAATTCCAACTTTGGGACTTGGAAATTTCAAGAAAGTTCAAATCAAACATTTTGTCTGGCAGCCTTTTTACCTAACGCTGACTTTTGGACATTTTGTGTAACTTTTTTGAATTCGAAAAAATTCCCAGATTTTTTCTGACTTTTTGTGCTTGGAATTGAATTTTGAAAATTTTTCAAAAAAAGCTCCAGTAGGAAATTCACTCTCGAAAATTCGTTACGTCAACTTTTAGATATTTTGTCCGATTTTTTGGAATTGGAAAACATTTCAGAATTCAATTGCTTTTTTGGAGTTGTGAAATTCATAGCAAATTTATAATATCATGACTGTATGAACTTGAAAAATTCAGTTAGCAAAGGCATATCCTATGATGTTTTATAGTTTCAATGGGTATTACGGAAATACCGAGAACTTTTTTTGTTGAGCTTTTTGAGCTCTTTTAAGTAAATAAACTGATAATTTTTGGCTCAACTCCAAAATTGAAAACATGAGAGATCATTTTGAAAAATTTTTGAAAAGAAAAAATTAAATTTCAAGAAGTAATGCCACTTCTCATCTTTTTAGTAGCTGTAGATCCTTCAATTTTCGAGTTATGCTAAAAATTATTACCTCATTTTGTAGAGCTGAAAAAGCTCAACAAAAATGACTCTTATAAAATTTTGCATAACCTAAAAATTGAAGGTGTTATAAAGCCTACAAATGTTCAAATCATTGTAGCTCCTTCAATTTTAGAGTTAGACAAAACATAAATATAACTCATTTTGTAGAGATTGAAAAGTTCTACAAGAAAGTTTCAAAAAAATTTGCTCATCTGTATATCAGGGGAGTTACGACGTTTTGAAATATCTACCAGGACTAGTGTGTAACTTTGCTCTTTCAAATTTCGATTTCGGCAAATATGCATAAACTTATGTAGTTTAGGTAGCTGCATCTCTGGTTTGAAGGAGGTGCACTATTCCTGGAACACCCTGTACAACTGCTACATTGGTTCGATGTACCTGCTGTTAAAACATACGTATGTGGCTGTTGTACATATAACTCGCTCTGTCAACTCGTTAAATGGCTTCAACTGCGTATGTGTTTGTGTACATACCTGCGTCAAAAAGAGTCTAATCGTAAAGCACCTACGATGGGTAATTTTTGGCTAGTTTGATAATTTAACATCGTTGTCGAGATGAAATGCTGGATGGACGAAGGCGATGAAACGCGTTAAACTACCGAGTCCTTGGAAGACTTTAATAGCAAAGGTTAAAGAACTCGAAAGCTATTTACTTTCAGCTGTCATTCCCACGATGGTCGTTAAGAAAAATACCATACAGTTATCGCACCTTTTTCAACTGTCGAACGAGTTGTTTATTTACTAAAAACATCATTAAGTTTGAAAATCTGCACATAAAAAGACAATCGTGCTGTGTTCGATGCTCGAGAATGAAGAAAAAAAACCTAAGTAATAACGTGTAATTCGGTTTAACGCATTCGCAAAATAGTAAAAATCACTTCGCCGAAGCGTCTAAGATCTCGTAAAAATCGCTATCGAAATACAGAACTTTGCACTCGGCTGTAATGAAACGAAGTCAGTGTTTCGACATAAACGGCCGCAAATTACGCGGATTCCCGAAGACCTTAATTTTAGTAATAGATCCTTATTTCAGTTTGTTTCTCCTTGAATGTTGAAAAAGATTGGCGGAAAACCGCAAGCTTTTCCACTTCGAATTCTAATTTTGCAAAACTACTAATGGCAAAGTACGCACGAATGATTTCCGTCAAAGTAATTTGAAAAGCCTCTTGTAGTAATCTAATTCAGTATTCTGACTTGTCACATGTATATAAGGCGCTCTCGGCTTGGTCGTTTTTTTCCCTTGCCCGTTTCCGTTTCTTTTTTCCTTCGTACCAGCGTCTTGAACCAAATGCGTTTTAAAAAGTCTTTGGGACTATAAAATTCACTCTGTGTAGTAAATTACGCGCCATCGTTAATAATAACGTAATTGAAAGGCGCTCGACACCCGGACGAGTTGATTTTTTGTTCATCGTGCCCCCTCCATTTTCCTTTGTTGCTGGCAAAAAAGCAATATATTCGGCATACGACGTAGACTACAAGTTGCCTCGTAATGAGCTTTTAACCGAGTATAGATCGTATAGCTTTATTAATTTTCACCTTGCCACTGTGTCTATATGGAAGCGAACGAAGCGAACATCGTATAATTTTATTAAGTGCCTTGATATACACCTTTGACAGTTACCCGGCCCGAGATTCGACTTGAAAAGTATCGACGTTTTGATGCCAGCCGAATACGAATACCCTAAAAATGGGTTCGATTTGCTGTTAATTAATTCATCTAAAATAGACTATCGACTGATAGATATTACGATGGTAAATATGACCTTTTTTTACCCCTCCGATTCCTGATTCGCCATATTAATGGAGAAGCTTGTTTAGAAGCACGTGTATCAGGTTAATCTTAAGGTATTAATGTCACCGACGATTGTTCAACCGGAATTCACGTAACCGCAAAATTGAATGCGAATGTTCATGTCTCACGAGTATAGAGAGCATTGGACAGTTAACATGACACCACGTGTAATCAAAACGTTTACTATGGTTAATTTAAGCGGATCAGATTGCTAACTGAAGTCGCGTATTCCAAGTAGGTGTAAGTAAATCTCGGTGTAGGTGTTTTAGGGTACTTATACAGTAGAAAAAAGGCTAATTAGCATGGCGAAAATCACCTGGTAATTAATTCAAATTCTAAAAAAAATACGAAAATTAGGTAGCTCGTCTTATTTGAAAATTTATAAATGAAAATGACGAAGTAAAAAATAACTTCCTTCGTAGAGTAATTTGTAATATTAATAAGCGTAGTTGGATGTCGAAGAATATTTAAAAATCCAAAATTATTCATCGTCATCGTTGGCATTGGCAATTTTTAAACGTTTTCTATTGATTTACTTCAAAAATGATGCAAATATTTATAGCAAAATGTTTGAATTTAAATCCACTACTTTGATCATCAAGTCAACTGTCTATTATCACTCACGTGCCAAAAAACAATACAAAAATTCAACTCGTAGATCATAATAATATTACGAACGAAGCAAGTACCACCACAACTTTTCGATTTTTCCACAAATTTGAGTGGTAGGGGAAGGGCTTGGAAAGGTCGTTGTAAACGATATGCTACGACTTCCGCGATCGTTTTTGATTTTGGCCAAAATTTTGAGGCATTATGGTCGGACCAGGCTTTAGGATTTTTCAGGGGGGGCTTTTCAATCACTTTCAGGGACGAACTGGAGTTGGCTCGATTGGAGAGGAGGGGGGCTAAAATTGAAATGTTTTGACTTTGATAGAATTTTTTCGAATTTTCAGACTCCACATGCAATTTTTGCACCCCCCCCCCCTCCTCAAGATCGAAGATGAGCAAAATCATTGACAAAAAAAAAGTATCAAAATTATAATTTAAATCACCGAGATGAATGATTTCAACGTGATGGTTTAAAATCATTTTTGCAATTTTTAATTTATCATCGAGATCAAATCATGTTTTTACACAGGGTGTCCGCTGATTTGTCTACCAAACCTAAAATTTGGATATAACGGAGTACCACTGGGAAAACAACTTGCCTTTCTTGAAAAATGAAGGGGGCAAATGAGTTTTCAAATAAAACTGAATTAAAATGAATTTTTAATCATGGAACTGAGTAGTAAATCACAAACTGAACGAATCACACTCTTATAATTTTTTTCCTAATTTCAAAATTGAAGGAGCTAAGTTGAAATGAAAGAAAATGTTTAAAAATTTAGTGAAGTTAATGAATATTACACTGAAGCTGGACTAATTTTTTTATGATGACTTTTGTCCTATCATCAAAATTGAGGGAGCAAAGTAACTTTAAAAGTGAAAAAAATGCGTAATTTTGAAATTTTAAATCAACTTTGGGTATGCTTAGCGCCTTCAATTTTGATAATCGGCAAAAAGTCATCTAACAAAATTTGTTCACTTTTTAAAGTACTATTCATTATCTTTGTTTCATCGTGTCTGTAGTCCCTTCAATTTTGAAATTATGCAAAAAAACATCAGAAGGGAATTTTTCAGTTTTTGATTTACTATACTCACTCTTATACAATTGAAAATTTAAATGATCTCCCTTCGTGTAAAAAATCATTTAAATCATTGAAATCACGATCTACTTGACTCATTGAAATAAGCTAAAAATGCCCAAATGAGAAGAAAGCTGGGATTTTCTGAAGCTATGAACTTCATAATCATGCGCAGTGTTCAAAAAGAGGTTCGAATTAATTTTTTTTTTGTAATTATCGAATGATTTTTATGAATCATGATTTTTTGGGACGAGAGAAACCGTGTTTTTAAATCATTATTTTGAACCATTTTTCATTAAATTTTTACGATTTTGATTTAAAATCATTTTGCGGATGATTTTGACAATTTCTGTTCAAAATGCAAAATTTCCAGATTTTCTGAGAAAAAAGGATTAACACTTTCGTAAATCTTTCCATTCAACCTGCATTATACTTATCACCTGATTTTTCATTAAAATGTTTTTTGTTTTGGCCCAATGGGTCCTCCCTCCCCAAAACCAGCCGACGTTGATCGGGGTATCCGAGGTGTCTGTGTAGTTGAATTGACGTGGAATGATCTCTTATTCACTCCAGCCGATAAAATAGAAATTTCAGCACCTCATTTCCTGGTTATTCGATTAAGTGAGTTTCAATTGTTAAAAATTTACCATTTGAATAGATTAGAAGCATATTAATTGGATTGGAGGAAGGGAGTTGTCAGAACCCTCCCTTCGATGATTCGAAATATATGATGGAATTTTAGGACTTCAATGTATTAGCAGATGAGTAAAACCGCGAAAACGACCGACAGATTCCGAGAGACAGATTTCGAGCGACATATGTCATGTCAGACTTTTTTGGACTTGGAAAATTTTATTAGAAATTAGGGTAACTTTCCGACATTTTGTCAGGCAGATTTCTCGGACTAGGAAGGTTTCAGAAATTGATTTTATGACATTTTGTCAAACTTTTTTGTACTTGGAAAAATTTTCATATTTTCATTGCCTTCTTGAACATAGACGATTTCAGAGATGATGCTGAATTTTAGGCATTTTGTCAGAAAAACAATTTGGACTTTTCGAATTTTGAAAATTAAATTTTAAATATTTTGTCAGACTTTTTTGAATTTGAAAATTTTTTCAGATCTTTACTGTCTTTTTGAAAGTAAAAAATTATAGAAATAATGCTGATTTTTAGACATTTTGTCAGACAAACACAAAC
>FIZU01018327.1:0-10975 GCA_900064475.1 Pseudococcus longispinus | reverse complement strand
AGGGCGGTTAACCCGGATGGCGGATAACCGAGCAGCGGATAAACGAGCTTCTACTGTATATTCATAAGTATACCCTGAAAATTTCAAAAATTTCGGAGTGGTGGAACATTGTAAAAAAAAATGAAAATTTACCCCTTGCATCGTAGAATATTACCAATTTTATGTACTTGAAACAGAAAAAATTTTGAATTTTTTTCGGGACCCAACCCAACCCCCTACTTTGATGTCACTCCATGAGAGGATGACGCAGAAAATTTTTTATCCCAATCGATGCATGTTAACCCGTCCCTCAACGTCCACTATGAAAATTTAACACAACGAGCCCGAGCCCAGCATTACTCCACTACAGCGCGTGGCAAATTCCGAGCTCGCGCTAATAATGTTCAATTTTCCAAGTGGTCGTTACGAGACGGGTTAATATGCATCGATCGGCATAAAAATTTTTCTGCATCATCCTCTCATAGAGTGACATCAAAGTAGGGGGTTGGGTCCCGAAAAAAATTCAAAATTTTTTCCCCTTTCGAATATAAAATGAGTAGTATTTTACGACGCAAGGGGTAAGTTTTCATTTTTTTTGACAATGTTCCATCACTCCGAAATTTTTGAAATTCTCAGGGTTTACTTATGAATATTATTGTACCTTCGACCCTTCGTTACAAAATGGCAGCTCAAAGCTTTTAAAACGTCATACCTCGGCCAAAAATTGGTCAAAAATTTTGAAAAAAATTTTTTGAAGTTTTTCTGACCCTCTAGAATGTACTAGAAAAAACGCGAAATTTTTATCTGCATTTGATAAAAAATGAGAAAATTGATACTAAAAAACACATTTTTGTCCCTTCTCCCCAAAATACTTGCCCTAGGGGTCCAAAATTTTTGTCAACATTTTTTCTCACTATGGTTGACCTTTTGGAGGAAAAATGGTCGAAATCGGTTTCCAAGGTCAAAATACCATTCTTAAAATATAAAGATTGAAAAAAATTGAACGGGGAAGGAGTAAACTATAACATAGAATTTGAATCTGGAAAACATCGACGAGAAATGTCAATTTTTTTTTAGTTGAATGGAAATTTTTTAATATTTTTTATAGACTTTGTGACGAGCTCCTTGATGAACAAGGTTACTCTTATCAGTTTTTTAATCTCATTAAAAATACTCAAATAATCTACTTAAATGGGTTTTCTGACTCGTCGGGAGTACGTATATTTCGAGGTTTCAATTTCCTCTTGTCCAGATTGAACGCACACTTCTACCATCTTTGTAAAATGATCCCAATGTTGTTTCCTATTCACATGATGGCATTAATTTTCCATTTCCATCCATTACAGCACATAAATTAAAATACAAATACATGGAGGTGAAAAAATGATGACCATCAGATCGGAATATAGAGCGTAAATTTTTACGACGCCAGGTAAACGTACTTAAATGTTTTCTTTTCGAAATGACCATGTTTTCGTGTACGTACATACGAAGTAGGTCAAATGAAAATATACCGTCCAGCTCGATTCCTAAACGTACAGTGAAAATTATTAAATACGTAACCATTCTCAAAACATAAGTGACCTTTGACCTCCGTTAAGTAATTCTGTCAACTAATTCCACAACTTAACGCCATAGGATAGATGTTCCAGCGAACCATACTCGTTCATTAGAACAAAATAAAAATTTACCTAGCGCCATCGTCCTTTTCGTCACGTTTAAAAAATTACTACCATCATTCTTCAAAAGCAACACGTCCATATAGTCATCGGTTACCAATCAAAATAATCATTAACGCTGATTATAAATTTGAAACAGGTATAGTGGCGTTGTGATGCATAAAATCAATACGAATTATCGCCTCTTATATACTCTACAAACTATCATAGTCGAGTTTATATTACGTACGGACGCGTACAGAAAATAAAATTGTAACATTGAAAAAAAAAACCACGAGATATTCTCCTTCATCCGCATACATTTAGCCAGCCACATTGAGCCACGATACACTAACAAGTCAATGAACCTTCGAACCCAAACTGGGAATCACTAGACTCATAGAATCAGTCAAAAGAGCGTATAATACCGATTATTAAGCTGCAACCTGAACCGGTTAAAGAACCTTAATTATCATACAGGCTGAAATCCGGAACGATTTAATCTACATTATTTTAGTACGCGGACTGTTTTAAAAAATTATATTTATATTTCTTTTTTAGAAAAAAATAATATAATACTGCTAGCTCGCAGACCATCACAATAACATCGCTTTCGCCAAATACTTCCACCGAATACGAATACAAAATCTTAATAGTTAACCAGTTTATTACAACTTTAAGAAATTCAATGAACGAGCAACCAAGATGAAATGTTCCATTCTAAGAATTGGAAAAAATCTAAAACGAGTTTAAAATTAGAACCAAACACGCACCATCGAAATGAAATATGGATGGCTATTTCTTTAAATCAACCCTCTCTCATTTCACCTATGCTTTCTATTTTTAAAAGTACAGCATACGAAATTAATTCAATTTTGTCATTTCCTGTAAGGACCAGTTTTCTTTCAAGAAGAAGAAGCTTTGAAGATTTTTGTTTAAGTATTAAATGAGCAACATGAACAAAGAAACCCCAAAGTCAGTGTTGTGGTGAGGGAGGGGGGCTAAAATCAAAAAAATGTCGAATCGTAAAATTTTTTTCAATCTTAATAAAAATGAAATTTCATCACTGAGCTGACGTTGAAAGCTACTTCCTGCTCCCTCCTCGTTCGTTTCGGTACAGAATATGAAGATTCGAGAATAATTTTAATATTTTCTACTCGTAATAAAATATCTACATTGAATAAAACGAAAAAATTTATAAAATGCTACTTTTTGACAGAGAATAAAAATTATTGGGATTTCAATCAAAATACCAAATTTCAACTAAAACAAATCAAATTCAAAGGAAAAATTATTAATATGACAATTCGATAAATAGTCGAACAAAAAAATTCAAAAATTCTTGAAAATGTTGACAAATACGCATCTCAAAATTTGAGATTGCGATAGTGAACTTTAGAAAAATCCAATGGAATGATAAAAAGTCACTGATATCTATCTATTTTACTTTTATTTAAAAAAAATTGGTAAAACCTTGAAAACCACTTCTGGTAATTTGACAGCCTCTCTCAATGAACCGATTTTTGACCGACATCTAAGTGTATCATCAATTCATCAAGCATTGAGGTCCAAAAATTTTCAATTTTGGTACAGAGCCAATTCAAATTTCGTTCTTTTTACATATTTTTCGACACTTTTCCAATTTTGGAAAAAAATTTCAAATTTGAAACAAAAAAATAAAAATTTTGTCATTTTTTCAATTTTTTGTTTGATTTTTTCTGTTAAAATTTTTTTCATATTTGAAATTTTTTGACATTTTTTCAACTTTTTGGAGAAAATTTTCATAGAAAAAAAAATTATAATTTCAACAATTTTTTAAAATTTTTATAACTTTTTCAATTTTTTGGCATCTTTTCAACTTTTTGGAAAATTTTTTCAAATTTGTAACCAAAAAAATCAAAATTTGTCATTTTTTAATATTTTTAAATGTTTTTCAATTTTTTTGCAAAAAGAGTTTCATATTTGGGATAAAAAAATCAAACTTTCGTCATTTTTTCATTTTTCAACTAGTTAAAACTTTTTTTGTGTGCTTAAATATTTTTTGACATTTTTCCAACTTTTTGAAAAAAAATTTCATAGGAAGAAAAATTAAAATTTAGACAATTTTTCAAAATTTTTAAAACTATTTCAATTTGCAAAAAAAAAATTTATGTGTAAACATTTTTTGGCATTTTCCCAACTTTTTGGAAAAAACTTTCAAATTTGGGACAAAAAAATTAAACTTTTGTCCTTTTTTCAACTTTTTGAAGAAAATTTTCATAAAGATAAAAAATCGAAATTTCGTAAATTTTTCAAAATTTTTATAACTTTTTCAGCTTGTTAAAAACATTTTTATGTTTAAACACTTTTTGGCATTTTTTCAACTTTTTGAAAAAAAATTTCAAATTAGGGGCAAAAAATTCAAAATTTTGTAATTTTTTATTATTTTTGAAAAAAGAGTTTCAAATTTGGGCTGTAAAAATCAAAATTTCGTCCTTTTTTCATTTTTCAACTTGTTAAAATTTTTTTGGTGTTTAAATATTTTTAGACATTTTTTCAACTTTTTGAAGAAAATGTTCATAAAGATGAAAAATCGAAATTTCGTAAATTTTTCAAAATTCTATAACTTTTTCAACTGGCTAAAAAATTTTTTTTCATGTTTAAATATTTTTTGACATTTTTCCAACTTTTTGGCAGAAAAATTCAAACTTCGGACAAAAAACAAAATTTTGTCATTTTTGAATATTTTTGAATATGATTTCTTGACTTTTTTGGAAAAAGAGTTTCAAGGGGGAAAAAACAAATTTTGATAATTTTTTCAACCGTTAGATCACCCCCCCCCCATGGACTAATATTTTTTTGAAGAGTAGATGTGTCATAATCTTATCAAACATCAGATCAAGGTGCAAAAATTTTCAAATTTGGGACATTAAAAAATCAAAATTTCGTCATTTTTTAAAACTTTTGACAATTTTCTAAATTTTTTGGAAATGTAAAAAGCATGTGACAGTTTGCCAGCCTCTCGCAACAGAATGATTTTGACCATTCATTTTGAACCAATTCTGACAATTTTTTTCAAAATGTTTCTTTTGACGTGTGAATGAGTCATCAAGCATCTGAATTATAAAAAATATACAATAATCTGGCATTTTATTCGATAAATTTTACTTATAAATGATAATATTAGAGAATAGGTAATTAGTAGAGCAACCAAAAATACTTGTGAAACTAGGGAATTTTAAAAACACACATTTTCGTATTTTTAGACCAAAAAAAAATACTTGAAAAGTTGAAAAAAGTATAAAATTCAAGCTTTTGAATGCCTTTTTCTGCAAAAACTTTGCTCTTCGCTTCTTTCGAGCTCAATAGATTTCCTTATTTTGATAAATTTCATTTGAAATCACATATTTTTCTAGCCAAGTTGCCCCCCTCTGCCTTGAACTTTCATCCTACTTTTCCTCAGACTGCAATTTTTCGCTGGACCTGTAAAAAGCATATATTTGCACATATTTTCAGGTCTTAAAACAAATATTTCAACGAAAAAAATACATATTTTTGGATGCACTAGTAATTAATACCTCAAAATTAAAATGTTGAATAATGATGAAAAATCTGTGATAAGTTCAACTGACATTTTTTGATTAGACGTACAAATTATTAAAATGTAAAAAATATACCTATCAAAATCCAACAATTAACCAAATTTAAAGTTTAAAATTAGAAATATTTAATAAAAATGTTGAAAAATTGTTCAAAATCTGTAATCTTAATAAATGTTGAAGAGTGATAAAAAATGTGATTTGTTGGAATATCAAATTTCGAGGGACAATATAAGTTGAAAAGTATCTCACATTTTAGAATTTCAATAAAAAATAACATTTTTTACCCAAAATTATAATTATCTCCCCTCCCTGAAATTTTGACATCCTCGTTAATCAAAAACAAAATAAACTATATTCATATTTGACTTCATAACTTAAACCTGTTCGTAAAATTTCCCTAAAAAGTCGAGTCACTTTCCAGCCAAAATTGCGAATAAACTCCAGCCCAAAAAAATACCCGCGTTTTAAAAAGAAAAATCGCAGGTAATTCATTAAAATCGCACTTCTCGAGAAACCCCATCTCACTTTTTCAACTTCACTTCGACGAAATGAAAAATTACCCCGACTAGGTGAATTTCGACTAAAGAATTTAAAAAGCTGTTGGAGACGAATAAAGAAGCACTTTTTTACACACACATCGAGCCCACTCGTACGAATCAAGTAACCGGAAATAACTTGGTAATCAAAGGTTACCTACTTTGATCTCGAGTCAATTAAATTATCGATGAAAATTTCAATAATCCGCAGGCACTTTTTACCAAGCCGAAGGGGAACCCTCTTATCGTAAAATATTTCCAATTAAACCACACGTAACGGTACGGTATTAACCTTTCGGTGAATTTAATTTAAAACTTAGGCATTTTTTCCCACACCGTGAAAATTCTCCAAATAACGCGCCAAAGGAAAAGACTGTGAAGCGAAAACATGCGAAACACGACGTTGGAAACCCTTCTCGGTTCTCGGCAAATAGATATTTTCGGATAAACTTTTACACAAAGACATTTTAATAATACATCGGCGGCGCGATAAAAGCGTAAAATCTTTGTCAGTGCAAAAAGCACGCTGCTTATCATTTTGTGGTCGCAATTCTCGTAAAAATATTCCGCCAACGTCCAGTTCGCTTTTCTCAGTCTTGGGTATAGTATGCAGTAAAAGTTAATGTCTCAGCATAGCAGTACATTAAATACTGTCGGCTATATTGTCGAAAAATTTACAGCTGCGAACGCGAACAAATGAAAGTTTCAAGGCGTCGCGAAATAAATCAATAATATCTTCAGCCAGCATAAAATTAACCGAATATACATTTCGTTTGAATTTATACAGACTGCCTTGCTATATTACTTACGTTTGTACTCGTACTTTGTATACCATTGTGTAGGTATATTGAACCAGCACGTTGCTGTGTGCTGATTTGCCAATATAATATAGTTTTTCAGGCAGAATCGAGTTACTATTATATTATGATTTTAAATTATTATCATTATTACGTGATACGATGTGGATTCTGGTGCTACATTTGTATACACAGATGACACTCGAGATTCCAACTCGAGATAGAAATCAACACGAACCTGTAAAATATCACAATTGTGTTAGAAAAATCAAAATCTGGAATAAAATATCAATAAATAAACGAAAGATTTGAATATGCTAAAATATCAACTGATAAGAGTACATACAATGATAATCAAAACAAAACCGCATTAGTCAAGTTGGGGAAATATTTTTTCAATGCAAATTAAGTAGGTAATTAGGTAAATAGGTAGGTACCTAGATACCTAGACTCGTTACAATTTGGTAGGTAAATATACGATCAAGTAACGCAACGAGAAAAATTTTAAAAATAAAAATCCCAAACACAATTGCCAAAAAAAAACCTAAACAAAAGTTATTTTTTTCCTCGTCTTGTTTTATCTTCTTTTTTTTATTATTAATTGATAAGATAGTTTGACATGACAAGACTGATTCTCAAGTCTCAACTTCAAGTTCAACAAATTGACTTTTGACGACAAAATAATCTACCATTTTTGTCGCGTCTATCTCCCGTGTCGTTTGCGTATAGAAAAACTCCAAAGTTTGAATAAAAGTTTGTTCTTTTTTTTTCACTCTCTCGGTTTCATGCTGAGATCGTTTTGTGGAAAAGAAACACTTAAAATGAGTTGGCATTTTTTTGACACTGGAAGGGTAAGAATTTCAACTAAACACGAGTATTGAAACCGCGAACTCGTGGGGGGGGGGTAAATCTGGGTGTAAAATGACCAGGTATTTATCATAAATGCATTATTAGGATGAAAACAATATCGAAACCAATCACTAAAAAAAAATAAAAGATGTAAAAATAATGCTGTTCATTGCATTTTGGATCATTTTCGATAAAATAGAGTTCGAAGAAAATAATTTGTTAAAAAATTGGTTGCTTTATCGACTTGGAGTATTTTTGTACTTTTACACGTTACTGAAAACGATCTATTATTTTTTTTTTAATGGAAATCGAAATGAAAGCATTACAGGTACTTTTGTGGACAATTTGTCAACTCTCTTCTTTTTTTTTAGAACAACATAAGAACATGAAAAAAATGATATTTCACTCGTAATGAAGATACGTACAAATGGAATCCTCGAAAAACATGAAAAATTGACTTTGATGGGTTTGGTGGGAGGGTAAACGTCGCTTTGGTAACTCCATTTCGATACAAATATCCTTTAAAATAATTGTTTCCCCTAATATTTTAATAAAACGTGAAAAAATATAATTTTGCTGTGTTCCTAGAAATTGGAAACGGGGGGGTGGGGGAGGACATGCGAAAACTGAGGTATAAATTATATTCTTTGGATGGGAAAATCCAAACAAGATTTTCTATGAACAATTGGTTTTTTAAATCTTGAAACATTTTTAAAAAATTTTAGGAGGAATGTGCAATTTTTACCAAGTTCATTTTGTGCCCATTTCACCTCAATAAACCCTTTTGTGCACAGGAGAAATCAGATGGATAAACTTCACCCATCAGATCTCTCCTGGGCACAAAAGGGTTAAAGGCAAAAAATCGTTAAATGAACAAAAAATACTTCACTTGGAAATTGGAAGAGAACGAGCGAATGAATTTTGCATGTTTTTTGTCCTCTGGAATCCACCTCTGAGGTAATTTTGGGTTGAAAGTTCAAAAGTGTTCCCAGAAAGGAGAGAGAAGGAGGAACTAAAAATCAAAATTTTTCTACGTTATCGAGTGAAGTATCGAAATTCATGTATTTTGACCTCCCATCAAGCCATTTTAATAGCGTCACACGATAATTTTCCAATAATATCCGAAAATTGACTCATTTTAGGGCTCCAAATTTTCAAAAATTGCTCGAAAAAATTTTTGGCCGTGATATTTGAATTTCCGGCGAAATTTCAAGCCATTTTAATAGGTCGCGCAGTAATTTTTCGCCATTATCCAAAAATTGGTTCCATTTAGGACTCCAAATTCTCAAAAAAAAATGCCCCAAAATTAATTTGGCCGTGATTTTTGAATTCCTGGCGAAATTCTAACCCATTTTGATAAGCCGCAAAGTAACTTTTAAAAAGTTTTATAGGAGTTCATTTTTGCTTGAATGTGGGGGGGGGGGGCAACATTGAAATTCAACTACGCCCTATTGTGCCAATCGTTTTTCTAAAACAAAAAGTCGACTGAATTTTTTGGGCTGCAAAAAATTCAACCAAAATTGATTTCTAGAGCACTTTTTCCCACTTGGACTGTCGACTACATTCTTGCCCCCAGAAAATGAAAATGATCTCAACTTAAATAGGGTTCGAGACCTCGAGTGCAATCAAATTTTGAAATTTTTCACTTAAAGTGAATCTTGGAGGTTTTTCAACCTCCGGAATCCATTTCTGGGATAATTTTGACCATACTTCTGAGTTGAATTATCTCAGAATTGGATTCCAAATATTTAAAAAAAAAAAACACATAATTGATTTGTAATTCAAAATTTTCCAAAATTTTGAGTCAAGCCCATTTTTTCTTCAAACTCGAAAGATAAAATAACATATATTAAGATACCTAGCTTGATAAAGTGGAAAAATTTTGCATTTCAGTCCCCTGACCCCTCCCTCTTGGTGGGTAGCCTTTTGGGTTTAGATGTTGGAGTAATTCATTAGTTCGTGATATTTCATGTTTCTTTCTGCGTGTAATTAATTTTTTTTGGTCCATGTCTTATGGCTGAGATCAGTTCAAAAAAATTGGGTGTTAAAAAAATCAGCCACAAAATTTTGTCATCATGATTTTTTGGACTTGGAAAAAAAAATTTAAAAATGACATTTGAAACTTGAAAGGAATTCAAACATTTGACTTTTTGGACTTGAAAAATTCTAGAAATTCTCAACTCTTCAGACTTTGAAAAATTTATACTGTTCCAAAATTTAATTTATTGGGGAAATTTTATCGGACATGATAGAATTTTGTTGGACTAAACTTTAGGTTATGAGAGATGAAATATTAAAAAATAATTATACGAGTTTTCAAAAGTCTAACAAAATATTTAAAAATCATGTTCAAAATTTACCAATTTAGGGTATTGCAAACAATTTACAATTTTTCATATTATTTTAATTTTTCGTTAAACTTTCGAAAACATAATATATAAATTTTTAAAAAATTTTAAGAAATTTTATTGCCTCAAAAAACTTTTTGGACTTGAAAAAAATGGGAAAAAATGACCTTTCACACTGAAATTTTTTTTTAGAAATTCTGTATGAATATGTCTTCTGAGAGGGGGGGGGGTGTCATTCTGACAATGTGGATGTCACAAAAATCCGATAAAACATTCAATTACAAATTTTTGTAAGTCAAAAATTGAAAAATTGAGTTTTTGGACTTACTTTTTTGACTGAGCGGATTTCCATGAATTTTAAGTTGGAAAAGAGTTCAAAGATCCTAATTTTTTGTACGTGAAACACTTTGAGCATTTCTTGATTTTGAGGTATAAAAGTCCCCCCCCCCCCTTAATTTCCATACTATCCATGAAACAATAAAATATGGGATATGCTTTTGCTCATTGAATTTCATGTCTGATTTGAACTTTCTTGAAAATTTTCAAGTCCAAAAAAGTTTGACAAAATGTCTGAAAGTCAATTTTTCAAGTTGAAAAAATCTAAATTGCTTGTCAGATAAAATGTCTAAAAGTTGGCAATATATCTGAAATTTTCTCCATCTGAAAATTTTTTGTCCAAAAAAGTCTGAAAAAATGTTAGAAAGTCAATGAAAATCTAAAAAAATTCTGAGAAAATGTCTGAAAGTGAATTTTTCAAGTTGAAAAAAATCGAAATTGTTTGTTTGACAAAATGTTAAAAAGTCAGCATTATCTCTGAATTTGTTCAAGTTCAAAAAGTCAACGGAAATCTGAAAATTTTTCCAAATCCAAAAAAGTCTAACAAAATGTGATAAAGTCAATGAAAATCTGAAAAATTTTCAAGCCCAAAAAATTCTGAGAAAATGTCTGACAGTGAATTTTTCAAGTTGAAAAAAATCTGAATTGCTCGTCTGATAAAAGGTCTAAAAGACAGAATTACCTCTGAAATTTTCTCCATCTGAAAATTTTTTGTCCAAAAAAATCTGACAAAATGTCAAAAAGTGAATTTTTTAAGTTGAAAAAAATCTGAATTGTTTGTTTGACAAAATGTTAAAAAGTCAGCATTATCTCTGGAATAGTCCAAGTTCAAAAAATCAATGGAAATCTGAAAATTTTTCCAAGTCCAAAAAAGTCTGACATAATGTCTAA
>FIZU01018318.1:0-58630 GCA_900064475.1 Pseudococcus longispinus | reverse complement strand
TTTTGGACTTGGAAAAATTTTCAGATTTTCACTGACTTTCCGAAATTGGAAAATTTAAGAGATAATGCTGACTTTTATGTCAAGAAATTTTTTTAATTTAAAAAATTTGACTTTCAAACATTTTGTCAGACTTTTTTGGATTTAAAAGAGATAAGATTTATCCATGTACCGATATGTCCGCTTGAAGAGTGGATCTATCCTCTTTCTAAGTTCAATTATTTTGTCCAAATTTTTTGTCCATTTATGTCAGACTTTTTCATGATTTTTTTTATTTTTGTGAAATGCTGATGACAGTTCACGTAATTTCTCCTTTAATTTACCCTCGTTCAAATTCACCCAAAAAATATGTTAACTCGTTCAACGCACTGAGACGATATCGCGGCGGTGGCGCCTGCATTTTTTCATTTTCTGGCTCTCGAAGCGTATAAATTTATGTAGTGGACGAGTTAATCAAAAAGTAGCCATCAAATCCGCCCATTTTCTCTTGTCCTAGGCTCGGTATTGATCGGCAGCTTTCCGAATTGTATTAAGTATTCTTAAAGCTCGACGAAAAGGGTGTTCACGATCCGCCCATAAATCCAATCTAAACGCAATAAATTACCAGACGTGTTGACAAATTGTCATGTACACGGCGGGTAATAAACTTGCTGCGGAGGAGGAAAGAATGAGAAAAAAAAACCACACGAACCAAATTGTTTTCTTATTTGAAAAATTGATTGCGCGATGTGTTTTATTTGCATTATGTGCGTACGTAATCCGTCGTGTATACAATGAAAAAAAATAATGATACGTGACGAGAGGGTATCTCATATACATATCGTGGATACCTTTAGTGATACAGAGTAGAGGAGAAATCTATGACGCGGGGGCCAAAATAAAAAAAAGAAAAATGGTTACACCCGACCTCGACCGTGGCGCCTGTATTTCAACAAGTTTACTGTATACGTTGAGAGCACTTCATGTCACTTGAGAAAATAGTTGAAGAGGCGCATCCCCTTGTCCTCTTCAACTCTCGAATGGCTTAACTTGTATATTTTTTCTACTTCGTCACTATACGTCGCCGTATACTCGTATATAACCGGTCAGCCGCGATAATGTACCCATTATTGATACTTGTTCAACTAACAATAACATACTGAACAGCCCTTTAAACGTAATTTCACCCTTGTAATTTAAACTTTTTTACAAATTCTCCTTCACGAACGCTTAATTATTGTATTCTTGTACAAATTATGATAAGATTAGAGAGGTCTGCGGCGAGGTGTTTTTTTTAATCTTATTTTTGCGACGCGCATGTGCTTCCATGGTACGCGTATTTTTCACGCTTTTGTAAAGATACACGACCAATTTTTTGTTTACTTTTTCGCTTTTCCTTTTCCTCTATGCCTATTTTTTTTTTACAACGCATTTTTAATTCTATGGTTTAACGATATTTCGTGAAGAATGCATGAAATAGAGAAATATTCCCACCACTGACAGGTAACGACGACCTATGCACGTTGCCTGCTATCGTGCATTCCGCGTATGTGCCGTAGGGGTTCCCAAAAATACATGTGGCTAGTGAAGCGAGTTAGTTGGGAGGTGGGTGTCATTTGCTATTTTTTCAGCACTTTCTGTATGAAGGTTAGGGATAATATTTGGAATGGGGTTTTGACCACATGTGTGATGTGAGTGATGAGAAGAGAATTCTCACTGTGGAAATTATGTTGGATTTGGAAACAGGGTAACCGCAGATGAAGGAGTAGAAAAAGAGGGAAAATGAATACCAGATGGAATTTTTTTGATATTTCGTGAGATATCACACGATAAATTAAATTGAAAAATTTATACTGGAGGGATGTAAAATTGAAATTTTCTGAATAAATCTTGAAAAATACGTATATTAGAAACAATAACTGGAAAAAATTGAACATTAATCGAAAAAATATGATTTTTAAAAAAATGTATCCAAACTTAAGTTATTACAACTCCATTCGAAAAAATTTACAAAAATAATGCTCAAGTTAGAACAGCTGAATCTCACAAATTTCTATGTTTTTTGAATTATGAAATAGCAAGAAATCTTTTTTTGACAAAATTCAAAATTTTTCTCATTTTCTTGGTCATAAAAAAGTCCTGATTTCAAAAGATTGGTTATGAAAGTCACAGAAAGTCATAAAAAAAGTCATGAAATAAGCTCAAAATTGCCTTCCAAAAATTAAAATTCATCAAAAAATCCAAAAAATTGAAAAACTTTTCAAAACATGATCAAGTTTTTAAATTGTGAAAAAACTAAGAGTAATAGCCAAGTGATGGATAATTTCCCCTATAACTTCGATTAATTTCAAGGGATGAAAAAACTTCTTGAAAAGGTCATGAAGAAGTCATGAATTTTCCAGAAAATTTTGTTAGACATCATGTTTTGCCATTTTTGATTCACTTATCAACTAGAAAGAAAAGAGAAGAAAGAGGAAGTTTTTGAGACAGGACTGAAATTGTCGATATTGAAAAAAAATTACATTTACCAAAAAATACAATTAGAATACATTTTTTGTACCATAAGATGAAGTAATAAAATCCTGACATTCACGTAACTCAAAATCATCCCCTATTTTGTCTTGGGATTTTCAACTATCGGGTGGTCGTCCTACGATATAACACCCTTTCGATCTATTTCTGTTCATCTGTAGTTATGTTGAAAACGGAATACGAGATCCTTAGCTGATAAAAAGGTTCACATTGTAAATTTGATTTCTGGATCGAAGCCAGCGAACAAAAGATTACAAACTTTTTTCTATAAGAATCTCATGCAATCTCGAACTACGCAGACGATCCCTCGAATTCTCCTGCATCTGTTTACAAATGAACAATATTCCTTTCAAAATATTTCTAAAAAAATAAGAAAAACGTAGCTCAGTTTTCATAATTCTTTGATTTATGACTCGATGGATTCTCCCTGCTCGTCATTTGCATAGGTACTTTAGGTAATAGGCGCATGTACACGATTTATCTGGAAATCACTTTGGTGACAATTTGTATTCTACGATGTAAAAAAAAGAAGTAAAAGGTTATATTTACGAATCACTGTCACCGTAATACGCCTCATCACGCTTATATTATATTTGATAGTAAGAGTAGATGACGCAGAACGAGAACACAGCGTACGTTCGTAGTATACTATGGCACTCTCAGTCTCCGCGTGCTAAAAAATCACATATACACAAAACGTTGTACATTTTACACCGATTTAAAAAGATATTCTATACTTCACGGTGCGTTGTCTAGTGTACTATCTATGTGGTTTGAAAGTACCGTAAGTATAGTGTAAAAGTATAGACTGAGCGAGATAGAGTGAGACAGAATTTTTACTCTGAAGTACTACCTACTCGCGTCTCTTTATATAAAATGTGTATATGCGGTAACCATATATGTGGAAATCTCGGAAAAATCTGTATAGTCTGCAGCGCAGATTATACGCAAAGAAGCACGATGTATAGTACCTTTATGCGTATACGTGCTGAGATAAAATACCCGTGAAGGTGTCGAGACGCGCGAAAAATATCTTTCAATTGTCCAATCTGAAGTAAATGATTCTTTTAACGGTGTTCACAGTTTCCAATGTGTGGAAATTAATTAGTTGCGGCTCGAGTACTACCTACATATGGTACCTACCTACCTTAATTTTAATTATACTACATCTAACCGCATTTTTTCTACCAGGCAATAACTTCTCAAAAGCCAATGCCCTTTTAGGTCTCGCATAAATCCTTCTAAATTGACTAAAAAAAATTAAAACCAAAGTACCCCGCCTCTGTTGCCAAAATATTTCTAAAAACTGCTTCCTTTATCGCAAGTATTCCGACCACATCGCAGTCAAACGCTCCGGAGTAATCTTTAATTTTTTTTCCTTCAAACAACTGCTTCAAAATCATATTAACGCGATTTAAATAAATTTTCGCAGAGTGTAAAATCTTTTCGAACGATGCGGGCTAATCGCATTCAACTCCAATGGGGTAGAAAATTTCGCTGGTGCTGTTGGCGTTATCAACCGACTTACGCTATCCGTTGGGGGTTTGCATTTATAACTCGTCGCGCGTCAAATGTTTCGGAATTTGCATTAACATCTCTCGACAAAAGTTCACCTTACCCTTAAATCGAGCTACACTAGCATCAGTGATGGGTAAATGCGTCGCTATTAAAAAAATAAAAAAACAGCGAGCAGTCGTGCCAAGTTTTTAGGATTGTTTTTTTGTATACATTGCGTGCAGAATCAGCGTATTGAAAAATTTGTTTTAAATGGGGATGTTTGAAAATTATACTAGATATATTGAGCAATATTTATTTCAATGGGTAAACAAAATTGATTAATGAGTGATGATGTATTGCATTAACATTGAAAAAAAGATCGTGCAAAAATTTTTGAAAATTATCGTAATAGAATCTCTGAAAAATTTCAAGTTTGAGAAGTTGAAATTTCTGAAATTTTCTTAGTCTCAAAAGTCATCCAGAATGAAACACTCAATTGTGACATTTGTGATACAAAATCGAGGAGAAAAAAATTTCCTGCTTCCCTGCAGCCATGAGAATGAAGCATATCCATATGAAGCAAATTATTTTTTCCAAATCCAATAAGCCATTTGTAGTAAGATAATTTCTGAAATTGTCCAAGTTCAGACAGTCATCAGTAGTAACAAAATCTTGTGACGCAAAAGTTTTCTTACCCACCTCCAAAGGTACATATAAGTCAAAAATAACAACAACCTGTTGAATAGGTCATTTTCCAGATGTTTCAGTCAAGGTTGTCCAGATTTGGCGTGAGAAAACCGGTTTGACCAGTTTTTAAATATCAAGAATCTACTGAATAGGTTGTTCTTTAGATGTTTCAGTCAAGGTCATCTAGGTTTAATGTAGAAAAACTGGTTTGACCAGTTTTCATACCACAATAACCTGTTGAATAGGGTGTTTTTCAGTGTTTTAGTCAAGGTCATCGTGGTGTGACTGGTCTGGCTGGTTTTTATCAATAGAAAGTCGCTGTTCGGGTCTTTTGATTAGGACGATCTTGAAGATTATATCGATATAATTTTTCTGATTTTCAGAAACTCGTATTTTTGGTTCATAATAAACGCTCATCGGACAACGTTTTGCTGGAAATTGTTTCATGTACTAAAAAATGAACGTTTTAAGAAAAACATCAAATAAAAATGAACAAAAAACATAATATCTGAGAATGTTTAATCTACGTGTCGGCTTTATAACTCCACCCTTTTGCGAACACCAATCTTTTCACCATTTTCAGACATCATCACTCAAACATAATGCATCGATTATTGCATCAACTTTCCCCCTCACATTGTCGCACAATATTAAAAAATTTGACTGCACCATCTCGATTCAATAATGATTTACACAATACGCTGGAAATGAAAATTTGGCAACCACTCGCTTAAAAGGGTACACGAAATAGAAATTTATTTGTCTGCAGAGGCAAAGAAGAGCGGTATATCCCCGTTGATGTTATTAATTCCGAACACGGTAGGGAGACTATCTCTAATGGCAAACTTTATTTCATTACCGATGTTAAAACTGGTATAATATAGACAAGACGGGGTTGCCGGTACGCTGAGGGAATCCCTCTTCTAATGGGTTAGAAATGTTTGTGGGTTGGACGACGCTCGCCGCTAGAATCAAAATTCATTCGAGTAACACGGTTTGTTGATGGATGCTTTAAATACTTTTGAGGTTAATTTTAAACCCCGATCCCGAATTCCCTTATACTACTCGTGAATACCGAAAGGGTTGAACTCTGTGATTTTAATATTCCATGTAGACGTACTGCGGAGCTAGAAAATTTCGCTTTTAAAATACACGTTTAATGTATTACCGCCCGTAACTTGGCGGCTGTGCGAAGAGTACGTTTTGAATATTTAGCCTATGCTAGGTATAGCGTGTACTGTGTAGCAGCCTATGTTCGGTGTCGTGGTACTTTTCGACTTGGTAGTTTACGAGGTCACCTAGCTAATTCAAATTTTCAACGCTACAGAAATAAGAAAATCATATCGACTTAAAAAATAATAAAGTATAATTTACTAAATACGTGCTCGGAATATAACTTTTGATATTTCGCGTAGCCTAATAATAAATTTCTGACAGTTGCCAAATTTTATATATGTATCTACGTATTTATATTATTGTATACGTTAACTTTTTAATAACTTTGATAACGTAAACGTTTATAGAAATTATCTGTAATATGTTAGAAAATAATAGATAGATTTATTAATGGCGTATCTGTTCAACATTATCGACCATATCGTCGATTTTTCTCTTAATTTTACCGCTGATCCCTGTCTCATCAATGTATCTACTTAATTGCAGAGTTGTGGGTGTTCAAATGAGTATGTCTGTGAACTCGTGAAATGAATCTTTTAACAATTACAATGTTTTAATGGTTCGTGTGGTATTGTTGCGCGTTTATTAAAATATACTGAAAAGGACCTCCATATAAGGTCGAATTAGTCAATTTATTGTATATGCGGGCCAGCTCTTCGTTGATTCGTTCGTTCCGACAGATGTGGTTGTTTTTTCTACGTCTGTACCGCTTGGTGGTCGATGAAAAGAGTACCTAATTCCCGAATTTAAATGAATCGTCGGTAATTTCTGAAAGAGTTGATTGCGGTTTGTCTCTATCCAGAAGATGGGTTATGTGCATTAAGATAATAGAATCATTTTTTATACTCGTTTGATATCGGTGCTGCTCGTGTAAATGGGGGTGGTTAGCGTGATATCAACGATCATGCAACTTGTAAGGAGAAGCGAAGTGATGAGAATTTCCCAATAAAGATATCCAGAAAAAGATTTTATTGAAATTTGTCAATTTTTTTCATCCTTTTGGACTCTGGTCGTATCATTTTGCTTCGAATCTTTCCCCTTGTTTGTGTGCGTGCGTGTGTCAAATGTGCGGTATAATTTTTCGGAAAATTTATCCATTCGCTTTTGATGTCGTGAATTAGGGAGAGTTTTTGTTCCGCCGGATGCGACATTACATGTTGAGAGTCGTTCGCTGGCGTATACAATACACACTCTTTATCTCAGGTTATCGATGTTACGAATCCCCCTTCTGTATGAGTGTAGAATGTTGCCCTATAAGAACAACTTTTACAGGCAAGTTGTAAATTAATTTTACACTTTCCACCTGTTACAATACCTATACCTATGCGAACGAGAACCACGTGCTTAACGAATTATCATTCTTAACAACTTGGATCAGATAGTTGATTCGAGCGAGCTGCGTTTGATTTTTCTGCGTGTGTATGGGTCCCGGTTTTTATTGATATTTCGTGTTCGTATATAACATCGTTTTATTTTCCATTTGCCTGGCCGAGTGTTGAAATAGATCGAATCGTTCTTTTTTTATTCAGATGGAAAAAAAACGACATGTAGTAATTTTCAGGAAGTGCTATAAAATCGATGAGTTGATAGGATGACTAAAGGTGCTGTAGACATGGTGAAATTAACCCTTTTGTGTCCAGGAGAGATCTGATGGATGAAATGTGAACATTTTCATTGCATCGTGTAGCAAGCTCATTTTTACCAGTGAAGGAGGGGAAAGTTGAATTTTTTCCAGGGCTATAATTTAACAATTTGAAAAGTTTCATTGCCTTCAAGGTAATGATTTTTTGTAACCTCAGAAGGCACTTCGCCCCAAAAATTTTGGTCCAAATTCAAAAAATCCCAAAATGACATGTAGCATAATATCGTTTGTTGTATTCTTGAAGCGCTGAGTTGGAATGCTGCTTCTTTTTTTGAAACGATTCTCCCCAAGCCTCCCCTCTTTCCACGAAACTTCAAATTTTGAAAAGTGGCAAAATCAAAAAAATTGTGACATATGTTATGTTTTCGACAGCGCTGAGTTTGAATATCAGCTTACTTTTTCAATTGTATCTTCCTGCAACCTCCTACCCGCTCTCAAACACTCTTTTTTTTGATTTTCCTAAATTATTTCAAGATTTTAAGGGCTAAATGTTTGAATTCCATCTATCAAATCTCTCTTAGGGATAAAGGGCTTAAGATAGGGATGTGGTAGAGAGTACAGCAAGTTATGATTCGTTTTCTGCTGTAATTTTTTAGGATTCATATTTCGAATCATCAAAAAATTCTGGTTGGTTAAATTTATCTCATCATCAGTTCATCGCGAGTGCCTTCTCCTTACATGAGTATTGAAATTCGCCTACAGCGAATTGATTCTAATTTCAGTGCATGAAATAAGCCTGGCAGCAACGCCAACGTTGGCTCTATTTAAGGGCAACGTCTTCGATGTTGGTAAAATTGTATACGTTGGTAGGTACCTCTATGCGAGTAAAATTTCATTACCGATGATACGCTGCTATCATACGTAGTTTTTTTCATTCTTTTTAACGCAGATATACCTGGAAGACATTTGACATAAAGTAAACCTCGTTAAAGCGTGAACTAGGTTAGTATGCATTTATTGTAGCCGCGCTCGTCGAAATACCGTATAGTCATTGAACTTATCCGGCGCGCTGTTGGCAACCTCGAATCTTCTCTAGTACTTTTTTCACCATGTGTCAAATATGTATAGTTTGGGAATGACACATGGTTAAATGACTCCCATTATGACTATTGTAGACTGGGTTGCTTGATGGAATCGTGAAAAGATAGGTGTTTTGAACCCTGGTCCCTGATGTTTGATGTGCCTCTCTGGTCTAATGAACGATTACCTTTCCACGTCTACGCAGCTCGATAATATTCAAAGTATCTACGAGAGCGGATCTTTTCCGATTTTTTGTTTGATGGCTGAGCCAACTCGATAGATAGGTTTTTGGTTTGTATGTAGTATAGATTCGCATGATAATGCACACACCGGCCGATTGCCGGGCTTATTATGTAAGCAAGTTGTACACGTAGGTACACGTTACATATTTATATTGTTTTCGTATCTCTCTTTCTTTGGTTCGTGTGGTATTAAACATGCAAACGGGGAATCGTTTATCGCGTGATTTGTTTTCTATATGTAATACGGTCCCCCCCGCACCGTGGGCGCCCTCCGCCGCCTTGTCCTCGATCCGAGCTATACTGTACGCCTGCATGATGTAACTGCTCGCGTCGTGCTACGATGGTGGCAAATTTCAAAGCTTTTTTTCTCTCTATTCTTTATCCGAACTGTTTGATTAGCATTTTGTACTGTATTGTGTATCAATTACTATAAATTGGCTGGATGCCAGATCGCCGCTGTGTGCTGCTGCTTAAGCCATAATCCGGACAGGATATCGAGTCCAGGTATGGAGAGATGGTCGCGTTCGATTCGTTATTAGTCATGTGTAAAATATCGCGCAGACGGTAAAAATGATTTTTTTTTTCAACACCGCACACAGATACACTCGCACTCGGGCACAGAGAGGCGTAAATTGTCAAAATTGTTGGCATTATTGACGGAGGCTGACTTCCGTTTTGGGATGCGCGATTATTAGGAAGCTGATTCTTACCAGTTACCGCGTGCTTCTCACTAATCTTCGAATCAATCCGTCTACACGTCCGTTCAATTATGATTCATGACGAACACCGCAACGCAGATACGTACGGTGGCGGTAGTGCAGCGTATAGCGCGTGTTTACGCAATACTCGGCGAGCTAAGATACATACTACGTACGTGTATGAAAATAGGGCAATTGAAATGTATTTATACGTAAGACCTACGTTTACTATACTCGTGTATCTCGTACTTAGAGTTCGACAATGACCTAAAGACTCGATCTTTGAATCTTATATCATCGACGTGTACGTTTTGTGATGCGCTGGGGCGCAAACAGAGGGAACGTGAGACATGGCGAGGTTTACAGGGAGTAAAAAAACGTGAAAATTAATAGTCTTATAATTGACCGAGTGTTGAAAGGTATGGGACTATAGGTGTGTTGCAATCTACTCGTGCACGCGAAGCTACCGATGAGATGATGTAGAAGTGAAAAAAGTCGTGATTTTTCATTCTTATTTTTCTCTCTGGCATTTCATCTTTCTGCGTAACGTATATTTATACTAGATGTGTATTCTCATGTGCATTTGTAGCGTCTATGAAAACGTATGTAGATTTGCAGAGGGGTGTGAGGTATCCAGTCTGACTCATTTTGATTCAGTGTATTTAAAATTGACAGGAAATATACTGAAAAATGTCTCCAGATGAAGATTTTCGGAAACAGGGTGCTTTTAATCATCAAAAGAATGCCATTTTCGAACTCAACATACTTGAAAACCTAGAAATCGAAATGCATGACGATTTTTCATCATTTTTCAAAGTTCTCCTCCCTCCCCCACTACAAATATATCATAGTTGACCCTTGAACGATGAAACTGAACCACAAAGAGTAAATTCCCCAATTATTTGAGTACACTTCAGAGAGATCATTGAAGAATGATAACAACTGTACATGTCGGAAGAAGCGTAGAATTTTATGATATGGAGGAGGGGGTGTGGGATGGTATCATGTAAATGAAAACTGATAAATGATAACATATTGTCATGGGTATCGATTTCGTGGTTTTCGATAGTGCTGATTTCAAATTCGAAGTTGATTTTTCACTAGGATCCGATTTAAAGTCTGAAACTTGGAGGAAAGTTTCCTAGTGAAGTCCAAATTACCAGACAAAATCTGAAAAATGTTTCCAAATGAGAATTCCCAGACACCAGGTGCTCCTTTTGAATATACTTCACTGAAATAATTTTGGAAGGGAGGACATGATTTGCGTGTTGAAATCAGTATCAAATTTTAAGGTACGGTGGGGAGGGGTGAGTGGTGATGTATGAAAGTGAAAACTTTGGAAAATGATGAAATATTATCATGGGTATCGATTTCATGGTTTTTGAAAGGGTTGATTTCAAATCCAAAATTGATTTTCGATTAGGATGTGATTTAAAGTCTGTATTTTGAAAAAGATGAGCGATTTTCTCTTAGCTCCAACTCAGTATCCCTTTCAAAATCGCATATTAGACGATGACCAGACATAGAAGAAACTACAAAATCCAAATAACCAGGCCAAACCAAGTCATACTCATACTGTACCTCTATCGTCGTGGCCTCGTAACCAACCATACTCATCTCTCGCACACCAGTACTGAGTAGAAAGACAAAAGTATATTATCTGTAGCGAAGGTGATGGTAGCACGTTTGCTGAAACAAAGCAGCATACTCCATGCAGCAATAAAGAGAAGCTACTCATCATTATGATTTGAACTACTATACAGTACGTTGAAGAAAAAAACCTGCCTTTAGGCAGAAGAGGGCGCGCAGCTACACGCAGGCTGGGCACAAGAGTATATAGGTAAGCTCGGCGATAATGAGATTGTTTTGTTAACGAAGCCAGCGCAAGAGAATATGACGTTAAAAGGAATAAAAAGCCAATATCCAGACTCGTAAAAATTAACAATGTCGTAAAACGCAATTGTATGTGCGCGGCGAAAAAGCACAGTACATCGCATACTTATACACGCATATAAGCCTATATAGATGAAGTAACATATCGAGATCGACAGAGAGAAAGAAGGAAAGACTGGCGAACAAACCAGAAGAGGAAAGGAGCAAAAAAAAGAGAGAAAAAATGTCAGAATTCAAACAACGTTTGCAGATGCAACCGGTTGATAAAGAGAAGAACTATATATACTCGCGGAGAGCACAGCGCGCGGAATCAAACAGCACACATGGACGCTGCGAAGGCATCGAAGAGTACAGACCGATGCAGAAAAATGCGAAAGAAAAAGGTGTGAGCGACGGAGATGGATATAATAATACACGATGGAAACTGGTTTCTTTGGTCGATAATAATGCAACATCTCCCGACTTCCAAGCTATCTCACCTACAGTCTATAAATTCTTTATCGTCTGCGAAGAGTGCGGCTGCCTTCGAAAAAACAAGTCGCTCTCTGCGAGACGAGAGCGCGCAAACAGCGCGTTACGAATATTTTCAACCAGTTAGAAAGAATAGACTCTCGGTTGTTACATTATATCATTCGAAATATGGCCGGCCGGTGCGCCGTGTAAATGGTTTAAATGGATTGTTTCGTCGAGTACCCGCAGCAACAACAATAACTCGCCAATGCAGGGCGAGAAAATCTCCACAACCAAATCCCTGGATGCTGATGCACTTGGATACTCCGTGTAAGCTGCATCATGTCCCGCAGATATTGCTTTACCTGTGCTCACGATATCGACGTTTTTATTTTTTACCCGAGCCACGACTCCGAGCTCGATTACAACTTGTCCAACATCTTATTAAACATGAATTATGCCGCTCGACAATGACGTACCAGCGTCCCGCTGCTGGTGACATCAATCCGCATCGGCCTTGAACTAGGTTTTCTCAAATCAGCTTATCGTATGTAGCCGTACTCGTGTACTCGCTATGGAACCACACACCTAAAAATAAATCCTCCGATGACCATAAATAAGGTAATCACGCTCGCTGCGCAGACATGCCGGCCACAGCTCCGACGAAAATCTCGTACATACAAATTACCCTTAATTAACCCGCGCCGTGTATCTCGATGCGCGAAAAACAAAACGCATTCGGATAGATAAAGAGCTAATTGAATAGATATTCGCATATGTACTTGTGCAAGTGTTGGAAGTCCGCATCTCATCCACATCGACACATATTTACTTCCGGCAAGTTTCGTTAAACTATAGGCACTTGTAGATGATGAATGTTCATAATTCAAGACACCTCGTTCGTTGCAGCATATTCACATTGAAAAATACATTCGTATACGTAATCGACTCGTATAGATATCGGTGCCAATTCCGATGTCCATGCCCTCGCAAATTACACTCGTAGGAGTACACTAAGAACATACGAAGGCTTTAAAATAAAAATGAAAACTAGAAAAAAAGTCGCCAGCGCCATCAAAAAGCAGCAAATTATCTGCTGCACTCGGAGAAGTCATATGTATGATGTAGTTTTGAAAATGAAATGGTAAAAAGATGAAGCATACGTAAGAAGAAAAAAAAAACACATACAAAAAAAGAAACTCTATATCTAATTTATAAGTGTAATAACAGTTATCGCTCCTTACGTTAGTGGTAAACATGGCCGCTAATGGATAGACGTCCATTAATATTATGATAACATTACCGCTCGCTGCATATCCATTATATGTTTCATTAATACGTGATGACTACGTCCTATCGTAAGTCAACTCTCCGGTTCGTAATTTTACCTTCCAGGTCTGTACGTTTTTACATTATAATCATCGACGATTAGAATTTTAATATGAAGCGGCGAACGCGCGGGCTCTTTAGTGTCGAAACCTTACTATACGCCGAGTATACGTACGCGTATATGTAGAATAAAAAGAGATGAAGGTTTTTTTTCTTACTTCTTTTTTTTTTTTCTTCATTCCTTCTATATTTAAAATGGATGTAAATGCGATTGTTATTGGCAATTGTATACGATTATACATTGACGACCAGTTTTTCCTACTTATGGTTATCCTTGATAGCATCTTCCGACTGTTGGGAGTATTCTCTATCGTTTTCTGTTGCTCAGTCTGTCTGTCTCTGTCTCACTATGTATATAGTATACCTATGCGATACGCACACATTCGTATAGATGTTTAGGTTTAGGTACATAAACTGGTGTATATAATGGCGTGCCATGGTGATTTGTTTAAAAATCAAACTTGTATTCAACCAACTGTTGACCGATATTAAAATCGTGAATGAGTACCATCGAGTTGGACGAGTGCTTTATCCATTAAAATTACTCTAACCGAACACGATTCGGTAATTATTGAGAACTAGTTGAGCCAACCACAACCCTGAGTCGTTGAGGCCGATGAACGTTGTCTCGTATATCGTGTAAGGTGTTTTCTCTGCTCTTTTTTTCCCAATGAAAGAAAAGCGAGGTGTGGAAGGTGTTAACATTTAGGGTTATCGTATGAGCTATTAGTGTGTGATTTATGTCGAGGTTCGCATGTCAAAATTATGGCCCTATTTTTATGGATTTATCAGATACCTATTTGTGATGAACTCTGCAATCTACATGTTCAATCTGGAGTAGTTCAGTGGCGCTGAAAATCTAACAGCTGATAATGATTTAACATGACGTTTATTAGAATGACTTGTCAAGAGTGTCACACAAGTTATTACGACTGTCACGTGCCTTATGATAAGTGTCCCATGCTTTTTGACATGTGTCAGATGTTTTGTGTCATGGCATCCTGCATGACATTCATTCTATGTCATTAAAAATTTGTTGATTCGTACATTATGACTAGTGTCCCATGATTTGTCACGAATATCCTATGATTTCTGACATGAATGAATGCCGACTTATGGCATGTGCCAGATATTTTGTGTCATGACACCCTATAAATCATTAATCGTACATATGTATGCCATCTGAAATTTATTGATTCGTCCTTTGGGACAGTGTCCCATGGCTTGTCACGAATGTCTGACGATTACTAACATGTATCAGGTGTTCAGTGTCGTGACATGTCACATAGCATTCATCTTACGTCCTATGAAATTTGTTTATGCGTTCTTTGGGATAAATGTTCCATGACTTATTTTGAATGTGTCATGATTTCTGACATGTGTCAGCTGTTTTGTATCATGGCATCCTGCATGCCATTCATTGTATATCATCTAAAATTTGTTGATTCATACATTGTGACAAGTGTCTTATGACTTGTCACGAATTTCTCATGATTTTTGACATGAAAGATGACTTATGGCATGTGTTAGATGTTTGGTATTATTTTTGCCTGACCAGTGACCATTCATCAGGCATCCTTCAATACTCCTCCCCATGTCCAAAATGGTATTTTCCCTTTTAAAATCGTTGAAGTCAATTTTCATGGAGCGACGACATTAACACATTATAAATTCAACAACAAATTGGTATTAATTTCGTTTCAGTTATTGAATAATAAAAATGGGAGGGACGAATTATGTCACAGCTCCGCCCCCACTTCTCCTAAACCATTTTACTCGTTTTAACAACACGTATTAATTAGTCGAGAAAGTTCAAAAATAAGGTCAATAGGTTATAAATTATTAGCATCGCGAAATCATCCGGTATACACGACGTTGTACTTCCGAGTTCCAGGGGGTGTGGCCATCGATCAATTTCTTAAATTTTATAATATAAATTTTTTCAAATTAAAATTCAAGCATCATTCTAATTACATTGTTTTTTATTCTGTTTACAGATGCAATAGGTAAGCAATCGTTTATACATGCTACAAATCCGGCATATATGTAAGTAGTGCACCGCATTTTTCAATTTTATTGCTCAATGCTTGTATTAAGACTGTGAGTCTGGCAATGACCTTTCAGCACCACCGGATATTGAACGTTAAAAAAATCTTCGCCAATTTTAAACATTGATGGATCAAAGATCCTACCTGCGATTTTTAATTACCACATTCATCGATTACTTCTCGTGAAGACCAATTTACAGAAGTTGATCCTCTCCTTTTCTCTCGTATAACTAACACTTGAATGAGAAAAAAAAATGAATAGATGAAGCTCGCTGGATAAGCTACTGACAGAGATAGAGAAGGATATTGCTTCATATAGGATTTTTATGACGATACGCGAGCGTAATAAATTATAAAACTGGGAAGTAGGTAATAATTGCTTGTTAGTAGCGAAACTCTTATAACCAACGTATCGTATGTATGTATGCGTGCGATGATTTTATCTATCTCAGAGAGATCCATAACGACAAGGCGATAAACGCTTCTGTTGTTCGAATATCGTAAGCAGAGACTAATGAAGTTGTATACGATCTGGTGACATATTCGATTCTCGATGCTGCGTGTGTGCCTTTTACGTGAGACAGGATAGTTTTCTTGGTGGAAAGAAAACGAGGTGCATTGGATGGAAGGTCGACTAATATGATATCGATGATCGGGAAACCTCTATAAGATGACGTAGGTCGTTAAAATCTAATAAATTATACACCTTTTTTCTATTCCCATTCGTATTAAATTGTTGGTTCGTTTTGGGAGGACCCTTATACCAATTTAGACGAATTTTTAATAAGTCTGGCTTACGATTTGACGATTTATGGCAATTCTTTGCAACCCGAAACGGAAGCAACAGCATCGCTAACTCGTGAATCGTCTAGAGTATGGTCATTTGTATAAAAATACACGTGTACCGGTTGCTGTTGGTCGTCGTTTCGAATGTTGTATCAATATGGTCGTCGTGAATTAACCGGTTGACTGGGCGGCGTGATTTGATAAATTTAAAAATCAAATTTAACGCTTGCGATGTACCCGTGAGGAAGAAAGAGAGAAAGAACGAGCGCCACAGACGCGTTATATGCTTGAGAGATTTTTAACTAAAGGTAAATTAGCCGTACCTGCGAATATTTTAAATTTGCAGACGATCCGAGATGGTGTGAGAGTTAAATTGAGAGAGAAGCGTGTTTTTTCTCCACTTCTCCGTATATAGACTGCAGAGGTATCGAACACCGATGCAGATATGTGTGCGGTAAATGATATTCGATAAAACGGAATACATTTCTCGGATTCCAATCTAGTTGAAGAGATGTTGATGCGTTATGCGCGTCTCCGATTCGCAGGTATGCTGCGGATTGGCCATCGCAGCAAAGGTGGAAAGAATGCAATTTTTTTCGGCTCAAAACAACCAACACGCTGATCTTATCCGGCTCGTATCGTCTAGTGTTTCAATTATACATCCGAGCAAACATGTTTATCGCCCGTTCAGCGAGAAGAAAACAGAATAAAAAAATACACCGAGGTATTGAAAAATCGACTGGAGGGAAGAGCGAAGAGAGGTAAAAGCTCCGCGTCCAAATGTCAAGCACCGATTGACAGTGTGTGAGTTCGGTTCTGGTAACGACGAGGGACATCAGGTTGTATATATAGACATAGCGAGATGTACGATATACTACGATGTGAGTGGAAAACCGCAAATTAAAAGTTGAGAAATTTCCAACAAGCGGCAAACGTTGCCGAATGATGAGGCAGTGCGGGGGTGGCATCGAGGTGAAATTAAAGTTTTATTAGCCCGTGACGAAACAAGAAGAAATCGACATAAACACGGCATTAAAGCAAAATAAATATTGCATCGCAACTGTCACGTTTATTCGTGTTGTTACTTTTATTCGTTCGAAGAAATTACCCACCTATCAATCAAATTCGGAGCTAACTTTATTAATGATTTAGTCGCATAGCCCCGTGTCATTCTCTGATGGGGCCAACACGAAATCTAAATTACTTGCCAGTTTTGTTGTTTTCTAGTTCTACTCCCTCTCTTTTCCTCCCCCACCTACCAAAATAGCTATAAATTTTCCAATTGTTAACTCACTCTTTGACATGGGGGAAAAGTTTCGGGCATTTTGAGCGTCATTTATCGAAAGCCAAGTTTTTAAAGTAGCGAAAAAAACACACCGAAATGAAACAAATCGTGCAATTGTACGATTGGTAGATTTTTTCTACGTAAATGGTGGAAAATCCGGTAACTTTTGAGGAAATGTTGCGTTTTTTTTCGTTGTAGGGCAAACTCGTTAACGAATGTCGAGAAATCTTTTTGAACGAGTGACGTTAACGAATCTTAATAATTCATCGGGTAGTTATTCGAAATTTTTTTTGTGAAGTTATCGTTTTACGAGTTTCTGTTGGGGAGGGGAGAAAAAGTAAAAATTTTCATCATTACGCTTTTTTAAACTGTTTAGAGCTCTTTATGCCCTCAAAATTTGTTGAATTTTAAGAAAATTTTTCACTATTTTTATAATTTTTTGAATAATTGCAATATTTTTTTCAAATTTTTGTATCATTTGGAACCAAGTTGGTGACTGCGTAACTTTTTTTGATTATTTCGTAACATTTTAAACAAATTTCGTAACATTCCAGATAAATTGATTTGATTTTTCAAAAATTCTTATGAAATTTATTTTCAACTTTTTCTAAAATTTTCCACTTTTTTCAGATTCTAAAACATTTTCATGATATTTTATGCATTTTTTTTTCTTCTTTTACTTTATTTGGAATAATTCATCGAGAGTAAGGCAAAAAATAATCTCATTTGCAATGATAATCCATCTCGGTTACCTGCATCATGCAACTGCATTCAGCATACTCCACCCGATGACTCATTTTACAACAACGGTACATGCCCTCGATATAAGTATTTTAGGTGGATATCGATTTGGCATTTTGCGATTTACCAACACCCACGACTATGTACGAGTCCATAGAAAGAGAGAGAAAACCCCCTCCAGGCTTAACCAAATTGGTAATAGAGTATCTAGATACCTACATCGAAACCAGAACAATTTACTACGAGTACTTATACGTCTGTTGAATGTTGTACAATATGATTTTGATCTTTGTAACTGACCCGACGCGACGATGACGATAGATTAGAACACTCGGAAGATGGTTGAAAAATTGAATAATATAAGAAATCGTATCTAGTTCGTATGCTACGTACTTAGACCCACGCAGCATATTGTACATGGAGAGGTAGACAGTAGAAGAGATCTGGAGAGAAGTAATCAACGTTTTGTGCATCGAAGAAATGTAATGATAGAGAGATGCAGAAAGCGAGGAAGAGAGTACGAAACGAAGATATACGAATTGTACATGGAAACAATATGAATACAGCTTGTTTCTACGAAAAACATGGTCGTCATCATCAAACCCATTTCAGTTACTTTTACGGCCGTTTTAATTGCTCCATTGCTAGCGATTCTTTCTATACAGTCAGACAATTAAAGTGATTCCCGAAAGAATGGTACAAGATGTCCGGAAAATGATACCAGTCTGTGTGATAAGACACGTAGGATAACTCTGCATCGGGTCGAAATCTTTTCGGAAGAGGTTGTAGGTAATGCGGAGACTATATACGTAGCCCATAAAATGGTCATAGTGTTGAGTAATTGCGAGGCTACTGTTTTAATTGGAAAGCAAAAGCTTCGGAACATTACGCTGGGAGTTTTATTGTTTTTCATTATCGTAGCTCTCTCGGAAGCTGCATAGCAGTTATAAACGTTCATCTTATGGTATGCATTACGAGAGCAGATCGTTTTGCGAGTACATGCGCCGTAATTATCGAGTATGTGTATTATTTTTAACGAGGTGCTCTCGTCGCGGACCACGGTTTAATAATCGAATCGATTCGAGTGATTTTTAACGATAAAGTTGACGAAATTGATGAAAAAAGGCATTTTATGGTCGAATGCGCGAGCGGGCACGTTGCGGAAAAAAACGTGCGCCAGGAATTATACGCCGCGACTGCCTATGGAACACGGAGTTGCATACGCGGCTCGAAGAAAGGCGCGAGCGTTTAATAAAACGTTAATTAACCGCCCCGAGTGAGGTATTTTTCTCGGCTCGTATCGATTGAAATTTCGTCGCCTTATGTGGTCAGACTAAACACAGCGTGCTCGTCGAAAATTAGCCCATTCGCAATCGTTAAAACTTTTTACTGACGGTTGACATGCGATATGCCGTTGAAAAGAATAATAATATTAACTCACCCTCGCACCCCGGCCCATTTACCACCATTAGTTTGATTATTGCACACCCGCGGACCAACAAGGCGAATTCTATACAATCCGAGCAACCAGTTAAACCATAAATTTGCTCGATACGAGGATCATTGTCGAATTCATTGGTAACGTGGCGCACGCCTCGATCGATACCATCTTCCTCGAAATCCTGCAATCAACGTATCCATAAGAATCACCATCACCACCTCAGCACACTTATCTAATTTCAAATGATCGCGTTTGGAAATTCTTGATCTACGCGGACAATTCAATTTCAGCATATTTTACCCCTTTACCTTCTTCTCGCGGTCCATTTTACACGTATGAAGTATATTATATGTGGAAGGCGTGGATCTGCGCTGTCTCCGGCAATTAGTTCCATATTAATTATACGCTCGTTCCTCCTCTTCTTATTACTGTCTGCCTGAGTGCCTGTGTCTTGTTCTTTTATCTTAGATCGCCTCACTCTCTTAGTGCATGGTGGCGCGCCATGAATCGTTAATGACATCGTAAAATCTTATATACTCGCGTACTCACTCTCTCTCTCTTACTATGGACACAACACACTTGACTTCGGGTCGAATATTAATAACCTTGTATCGTGATAAGATGCCCTGCATTTGCCCGCCCCCTCCACATAGTCACCATTTCGCATTATACACTAACCTATATACTAAATAAATTCGCAACCATATTTACTCAAAGGTCATAGTATCCGTTGGCATCTATTATGCTAATTTTTTTCCATTTCTCTCTAATTCAATTCTTATTGGATATGTTTATACCTTATTTTATGGATCCATGTTTCGTTTCGCGCAATTCTGCTGCATTTATAATATACATAGGTACATAAATATGCTATGGACGGACCAGGTATTGTTGACATACTACATTATAGTAAGATATTACCTTTATGCATAGGTATGTGCATATCTCCGCACAAGTTTTAAGAATAATCGCGAAAAAATGATGAAAATTGACGCAGTTTAAGAGCAAAAGAAGAAGGAAAAAAAAACTAAAATGGAAAGCGTTACAAAGAGGCACTGTTATTACATTCTACAGCAGTACTGTACTAGGTACACAGATACGTATATGCATAAACACATACAACATTTAAACTACACACTTACTTACCCATGTATTTGTATACCTAGACCTACTACCTGTTTGATGAATTGCCATCTCGCATTTTTTTACAGTCTGGTTTTTTTGTGTGCAGCGGGTACATCTCGTATGGTAATTTTACTGGCAGTTTTCCACGCTCGAAATGTTTAAGGTTGATGGGTATTCGATGTGCAGTTTACCCCAAGGTCGTCGTGATTCGTGTGCATGGATTCGGATAGGTGCTTAGGTAGAGGTACCTGACGCTGCGCTGACGTGGGTAATATGAGCATTTGATTTGCGGTGCAGTTATTGCCAACGGGTGACCAATTCGAGAGAATGAGATTCATGTGCGAGATGTTTTTTTTTCACGGAGTCAAGACGAGTAGGTGTTGGAAGTAATCGGATGTGCCATAAAGTGGCTGTTGTGGAACATTATGCGGATTCAGAGTGTAATGTTGTGTAGAGGTAGCAAAATGTGAGGTATTGGTGGACGGGAGGGGAAGAGAGGGATGGAATTTTGAAAACTGTAGTTTTTCTCTTTTATGAATGATATGATGGATATGTTTTTGAATTTCAAATTAATCATCCCTTATAGCGGGGATATGTGGCCCTATCAGGTTAGGTAACACTGGTGTTACTTCTAATTAGTTCAACTTTTCTCCGCTGTCGGAAGGGTACGTGATCATTTGGTAATAGTTTAAAATTTAATAGCGTTGTTGAATTCGGTTGGAGAGACACGTTATTCGATCTGAGTAAAAAATGTCAAAGTGTTAATGTGTTAAATGTGCATTGTTTTATCCAAATATATTGTTTCGGCTGTATGTTTGGTTTAACAATTATTAGAAAAGGTAAAGCACCCGCAGTTTTTCATCTTCTTCTGAATCATCTGCAGAATGAACATCACTATTTTTTTCATTGATATAAAAATCAGGAAGAAATGCAGAATTTGACTAACACCTTTTGGGAGGATGAAGCCAAGAGGCAGATTTGTCTATTTGGGAGTTTGAAGATCAAGAAATAATTCGCCAATAGTTGTCCCTTCTGTCCTGCTTCACCCCACAGAACCTCTATAGACATTATTTTTCGCTGTTCTAGTTTTCCTTCTTCAAGAAAAATTAGACAATTGCTCCCCCCTCACACTGCTTACAAATCGTGAAATTAATAGCAGGAAAAATCTTTGTAATGGAAAATTGATAGATAGAGAAGGGATAGGTTAAAGACCCTGTACAAAATGACCTTCAATTCTCGGAAATGCAATTCAATCCCTCTCTGCGAAGTTTACAACCGATGTCGAGTCGACTGGAATTGGAAAAAGCATCATAAATCACATCGCGTTGCTGCGAATTATCACATCTTGGAATAAATTTCGAACCAAAATATACCGGATATGTTTGAAGCGCGTGCGAGGGTTGGCTGTTTTTTTTTCGGCAACATAAATCGACTCGGGAAAAGTTGAACTTTACGATGTTTGAAAGACGATTTCCACACCATGTGAAAAAAGTATTTGCATCTCTCAACCTCTTACGTTCTTTTTTTCGCTTTTATCAAAAGTGCTGCATCGAGATTTACATCTTGTTGCTTGGCGGAGGAGGAAACGTGTGATATACCGAGAAAAGATACTTATGTAGGTAAAATAGGATAATTTATAGTCCGGGCGCGATCGCAATCGCGACCGTGTGCTCGTTCGATTTTAATTTAAAATTTAATATAAATTGACGTCGAGATGACGGCATTTAGCTACTGGAAACCTGCCCCGCGATCGAGCCGAAGCGGCTGGGTGGCGTCGTCTGAGATCCATCCAGGCCTTATCTTAATCAAAATATCATCAATCAACGTGATTCGCATTCCACTCCACAAGGTACCTGCATCGGCGGCGTATCGAGAAAAAAAAAATTCTCGACATATTTTAATTGTGAATAAATTAATTTCCCTATACCTAATTTCGAATGACGTGCTGGGCTGCTCACTTGGGCGAGTATGTCACGCGTATGGATAATGTTCAAAGCTGCCGAAGTCTAGTATATAAGGTCTTCTTCTGGTTTTTTTTCTTCTCCGGCACATAACTCGATGGTCGTATATGTGGCGTATCGATACGTGTATGCGATAAACGATGCTTTAATAGTGACGACAGGTGTCTAACCAGTGTACAAAGCTACTGTATGAATGACGGTCTGACGGGTCCACCCTCGTTTCGCCTATCGGTCATCTTAATTAATAACCCGATGAGCCGGTTTTTTTAATTAAAATTTACACGACGGCGCAGCCCGGCCGCCGCGTACCGTTGATAGTCAATTTAAGTTTCAGTGATGAGGAAAAATACGTAGCGAGTTTAACATGCAATTAAAACAGAAATGTAATTTTTACTCGGCGCAGAATCTAATCTACCTGGAAATTATAATATCGTTGATGAAGCAGTTAACCCCTTCTGATGGTCGGAGTCTACGTACCCGAACAGCGGATAGAGGAGAATAAACGCCATGGTTTACTGACCGACTGTGACTCTCGCTATATTATGTGTATCTAGACATAAATACAAAGCAGGGCCATGTTTTTACACGTTGACAAAACGCGGCCAAGCTCGAAAATACTCGGTGATTTATGTTGAACACGTCAATCAGATAAAATCCGTAGGTACACGAATAAAATGCGTACTATATGTACCAGATTCAACATCAAACGCCAGCACCATCCACCATCCACAACGCTGAGACTTTTTTCTCTCGCTATCCAGCACACGAGCGCAGATTAAAAGCGAGACAGAGATAGAGGAGAAATACACTGCAGACACGCGGCCGCACCGCACACTGGTCCAAGTGTCCAAAAGATAATACAATTCGTATTAATTATATTCACGTCCGAGAGTGCGACCTGCGACGAGAGAGCAAGCCTGCCTCCATACACACTCTCACACGCGCACACCAAACGAGTATTATTTATTAGCCAGAATGAGTTTGGCGTGCTAGAAAATAATTTGTCATGATATCACGAAACTAACCTACCATAACAAACCATATCATTTGATTCCACGCCCGAGTCGCTCTCTTCGCGTTCGCATTCAATTAATTATACTTTTTTTGCGCGCGCGAGGCGAGCCGCGAGTATCATCGCGTACAACGTTTTGTTAACGAATAAAAAAACATCAAATAAAACAAAAAAAAAAGACGCGTACGGCGGTGCGAAGCTGTACGGATATTTGGCGATGTTACGTTTCAATTAGCGCTCGATGAATTATGAAATTGTGTGGTGGCTGGAGTGGTGGTTTTTTTGCCTGTCTGATGCGTTATCGTGTTGAATAACGCGATATGGGATTAGAAGTAATGAAATGCGGAGGTGCTAAAGAGTTGAATTGGTTGGTTTAGGAATCGTTCGCGAACGAGAAACGCTGCAGGTTGCTTTCAAAGCCTTTGAGATTGATATTAATGATGAAAATTTCGATATGATTTGAACCAAAATTCGTTCAAGAACGAATGAATCGAATTTTTTGAACGAATCGTTCGCGAACGATAAACGCGAAAAGCTTGGAGAGTGCTTTCAAAGCCTTTAGGGGTTGATGATGGAATTTTCCGAGTGATTTGAAATTTTAAACTATAAAATTCGTTCGCGAACGACTGAATTGAACTTTTTGAACGAATCGTTCGCGAACGATACACTCAAAAAACTTTCAGTGTGATTTCAAAATACTAGGAGCTAATGATGACATTTTTGATGTGATTTTCGTTCGTGAACGAATGAATCGAACTTTTTGAGCAAATCGTTCGCGAACGATACACACAAAAAACTTTTAGTGTGATTAAAAAACATTAGGAGTTGATGATGAAATTTTTGGTGTGATTTGAGCTGAAATTCGTTCGTGAACGAATGAATCGAACTTTTTGAGCAAATCGTTCGCGAACATCAAATGTGAAAAGCTTGCAGAGTGATTTCAATTTTCAAAACTTTTAAGAGTTGATGAAATTTTCGATGTAATTTGAACTAAAATTCGTTCGTGAACGAGTGAATTGAACTTTTTGAACGAATCGTTCGCGAACGATAAACACGAAAAGCTTGCCATATAATTTCAAAACCTTAGAAATTGATGATGAAACTTTCGATGTGATTTGAACTTACTTCGTTCACGAACGACTGAATCGAATTTTTTGAACGAATCGTTCATGAACGAGAAACGTGCAAAGCTTATTGAACGTTTGCAGTTTGCTTTCAAAGGCTCCGGAGTTGATGTTGAAATTTTTGGTGTTATTTGAATCAAAATTCGTTCGCGAACGACTAAATCAAATTTCGTGAACGGTTGAATCGTTTTACAAACGAATTATTCATAAAAAAATCATAATGAATGTATGTAGGTTCATTAGAACTAGATTTTACTTCATTTTTTTAATGTTTGGGAAATTATTAAAAAAATTTTCATCTAATAAAAATTGCTTATGAACGACTGATTCATTTTTGAACAAATCATTAGCGAACGACTATTGTGAAAAATTGAAAACATTTCAACGTCATCTTCACCATATTGGATGAAAAGTCGAATTGCAATCAGTTTCAAGCATGAAACGTTCGCGAATGATTAAATCAACTTTGAACGAATATGCCAAGCAATATAAGCAATACGAATTTACAATGAGCACGCGAATCAAATTTGTAGATATTTATAACGCACTTTTAAAGATAGAAAATATAGGAATAGATTGAGGATAGTGTTTGTAAAACTGTAATTTAAAATTCTCAATTCGTCGAATTTTTGCCAAGAACGATAAAATTGCGTTTACTTATTCGAAATTTTTCACTATTTGATTTCTATTTGATAAAATTCTTGGAAAATGAGCTTATTCTCACCAGTCAATTTTATAGCTGATGAATTAATTTGATATGTTTCATGGAATTGTTTTAATAAAATTGCGAATTTAACATCTATTTAGTGTATTTTTTGCCTTATCTGGCGATGAAAAAAATTTCAAAATGGAAGCAATGTGACAACAACTGGTTCAGAGAAGTTCTATCGATTTTTTTTCTGGTAATCAGTTACAACGTTATTCGAGATTTTTGACGAAAATCTGATGGTGGTGTACGAATCGCCTTCAGCTAGTTGTTGGCACTCGAGTCGAAAAATGCTAATTAGATCAAATTAAGTATATTGTTCGATGTGATTGGAAAAAAGATTAAAACGCGATGGAGGATCATCGAAGAGGAAAGGTGTTGTTTTACCATCATCCTTACCTGTCATACCCAATAATATACCTATATGGGCAAATCAAACGCACCCAGATCCGGATACCTTATTATTTCGATTAAAAATGGCTGCCAATTGTACCTGCGCGATGGTCACAGCACCATTCTACACAGTCGTAAATGTAATTTCGTATTACGTATTATTTCCATTGAAAAGCTCGATTAATTATTGTAGCGGAATAAAATTATAATAATAAGCTAAAATTACGGAGCAGATTGCGAGGTTGGCCGTTGAATTTTTATTCGGTTCGGGTCTCGGGAAATGAGTAGGCATGTCCAGTTTACACTTGACCGCTTACAGTTTAGCGTTTAAAGCGGCATCTTCGGGAACGATATTAAAATAGGGCTGGGTTCGTTGGTATTTTTTAACGACTGGCAGGGCTGGCGGCGCGGCGCAGCGTCGAGAAAAAATGGTAGTCCGAATGAGCGGTGGCGGCGTATCTCACACATAGACAAAGACATCGAACGGGCAAAGGTGTTGAGAAATAAGGGAATTTTCTTATTTTTATAATACTCGGCACTCTAGGTACACATTGTGTGGTAGGATATGCTCGTGGAAGTGAAGGTAAAGAGACAGCAGAGGTAATTGCAGGATGGAAGTCATTATTACGGGTACGTATTCCGTGATTGTGTGTGTTGTGTTGCGCGAAAAAAAAATTACAGAAACCCGCGTCCGAACGAAGAACTTGAGGAAAAAAAACAATAGAATTATTATAATTAGATTTTCTTATAAAGTCGGTTTTTTATATTTTGGAATCGGGGCTGGGCGCAGTTGGCGTGAAGTGCGGTCACGTCAATCAACTCTATCGCGATTCGGGGTAGTTGAGAGAAAAAAATTCACCGTAGTGCTCGAGACAGCACGGGTTGAGGACCAGGGCGGTCGTAAATTTCAATCGAAGGTCAGGGCGTTGATTTATCACCCTCGAACATGTTCGTTTGTTGGCCTTTTCTCACTTTTTTGTTTTGTTTTTTAATGGTCTGCCATAATTCGTTAATGTCGAATAACAAAGTCGTCGTATACGTATAGCGAAAGGCCGGAGCATCTTGTATCTTCGGAGGTGGTTGGCGCTGGCGTTTCTTTCATACGAAAGCTGCAGATCCTACGTATACTCACAAACGTTATCCCGCGTGCCTTACGCTCTGCTGCCTCTCTCCAAACTCCACCTAAAATGTACGTCTATTTATAAAATGTGTTGTAAACTGGAGCCAATTTTAAGACGTGTTTATGTTGGTGATGTTTACGTTGAAAGGGTAATGTATATTTTGGATAAAGAACAGCGATTCCCGTTATGTTTTGGTTTATAATAGTACGACTTTTCTTACAAAGAACAGCGTATTCCAAAACACTCGCCACTTAAAATATCAAGACGCGAAACGGGCCGGGCCGAGCCGGGCGTTGAAATAAGACGGCATTATGTATACGCGCGATAAATCAAATTCTTGCCTCGAAAAAAACCGCACTTTCGAAAGCTGCGCAGAGTAAGAGAGGAAAAAATACCGAATACATACTCGCGACCGCGGCCGTTAAATATTAATTCTACAGCTCTCGAATTTTTTTTCCTTCTACCGAACGTATTCATCCCTCTTTACTTCCCCTACCGAGTTCGGCTCAAAGCCCGAAATTCTTAATATTTTTAGAATATTATGTAATCGTAAATCAAAGACGTGCTTGTTACTCGACCATCATACATCGTCACCATTATGTATTTATTCGTTCGTGCAGCGGGCGTAATTATACCTCGTGTAAGCCTACGAGTGATCGTGTAAGTCCCCCTCCCTTCTCCCGTACTTCTCGCAGCACTCATATTTGAAATATGCGAACGCTTATTAGCTGGTCCAGGTATTTGCACTTGTCACTCTCTCCCATTGTTTACTTTTTAGCTTTCTTAATTGAACCATCGATATGGTGAATTGATTCTGATCGTGGATCAGACAACTCGAAAGCATATTTTAATTACTTAATTATACGGATCCAATTACGCCCACTTATTAAACATCGTTTTCGTGGCCGAGACGAGTTCTCAAGTACGAGCAAAATCGTCCAAGTGTAAAGACAACTGAGTAGAAAAAATTTGTATAAAATTCAAGGTTACAAAATTGGCCACATTATGATCTCTACTATAATTTTTTAGCACAAAGGTACTTCGATTACATTAATTTGCATAATTTCTGCTGTCTTAGCTGTGCTTAGTGCAAAAAAAAGTCGTCGTAACGGAAAACTGCCATCGAATTCGTATTTAGCACCCTTGAAAACCATACAATCGATATGTCACACGATATTTTATCATTTTTTTTCTCGAGCCCCCCTCCAGGTCTCCCCAATTCTCCCAAAAATTCCGTGAACTGCAGATTAGAAACTCAGAAACGAATTTTTTGCTCATACCGTTGAATAATCCTCCGTGAAAAACTGAAATCATTAGATTTTGAGGAGCCATAAGATGAGGAATATAAGTTTGAAAGAAGATATTATAGAGTGGGGGGGGGGGGGGGAATTTTGATATGTGATAAAAAGTCGTCATGTATATCGATTACTTGCTTTATGATTGCCTGGATTTAAATTTGGAACGATTTCTGTGTTTTTAAAGGTTGTTTATTCAGTAGTTATGATATTAAGATGAATTATGAGAATTTTTCAATAAAATCTATTGGAATTGTCTTTCGAGTCCTTTTGAATGAAAAAATGATGCTAGATTCGTGTATAGCACCCCAAAAACACAAGCAATCGATATATCACACGGTTTCTTATCATTTTTTCTGTAGATCTCCCCTCCAAGTTTTTGGGTTAACCCCCTCCGTTAGATCAAAAATGAATAAAACATTACAAAACTCACTTTTCAGAGAAATTGACTCTATATGATTTTTTAAGCAGAATTTAAGGAAGAAGATGATCTAATTTGTTGCTCGTCAAGATTGTGTTTCGAAAAGAGATAGGAGGGGAGCTACTGAGGAACCACGAAGGGGTGGATTTCAAAAAATGATAAAAAATCGTCATGCATATCGATTTCATGGTTTTCGAAGGTGCTGAATTCGAATCTGAAATTATTTTCACGTTCTGAGCCAATACTATTGAGCAGTTCGAGCACACAGACGTTAAGGCGTAAATTATCGTTATTTTAAAACGTTATTGCGGCGTATCGATGTATTTTCGTTTTCTTACCGAGCCTTCTGATCACAATTACGAGCCGATGGTAGTAATACGCGACAGATAGACGATCGTCAGCTCACGAAACGTCTGAAAATAGTAAACGATGCGCTCTCGAGTAGGTGTTTCGGTACGTGATAAAATTTATCTTCGGCCAAAATGACGCACACGTCTCGATCGAAGGCACACTTCAGCTCGTTCATTAATCAAGCATCACGCCAAAATAAAGTCACCAAGTTTAAGGTGCACTATACACTAAAAATCTGGCATCCGAGACCATTAATATCGTAGAAAAAATGCGGATAACGTCTCGGCGCTGCGCGGCGCGGCGCTGATAAGCGTAGCGAGAAGCTGCTGGAGGGGCGCGGTGGCGGGCGTATGATCAAATAAATGACCCGTTTCTTTTTCTATAATGACATCTTGTTCGACGAAAAATTCGTTCTTTTTTCCGTTTTGGTAGTTAAGACGTTATTAAAGTAGACAAGAGACGAGGTATGCCGGTATCGTCTAGTTTGGCAGATAACCGCCGCGCTTAAGATTTATTTCCGACCGAAATGGTACATTTCCTTTTTATCGACGATGATAAAAATTATATAGCTAGTCCGTTTTTCAGCGAATCGGACAATTCTCCGGCACAATACCGAATGCTGCAGCTCCCATACACTTACACATACAGATCGAGCCCGAAAGTTAAATCGAGCGTGGCTAAGTGTCCATCGTACATACGTATATAAAAATTTCATATCAATTTTATTCTTTTCTCTTTTATCGTCATTATCCATTTTTTTCCTCCATTTCTCGTATCCTAATTAACGCTTCTCAACTTCATACAGTCTGCGTAATGCGCCTATAAACATACTCTTGTACTCGGCGCAAACGAATAAGAAATAAAAAAACAGCCTTACTGGATGACCCAATAACGCAGAACGCACCTGAATTTGGGATTAAAAACACTACAACGCAGCGGCAGCAACGTCGACGACGACGGCGCTACATCGAACAACACGTGGCGTTTAAAAAGGGGGTTTCCGAGCTGAGCCCGTCAATCAAACCAGAGCTGACAACTGATTGGTGCACAACGAAGACGGGCGTCGATTTAGGCGTCCAGCCAGCCCATAAGGCGCCCCGACCTTATACACGTTTAACTGTACCGTTTATTGGTCCGAATATCGTCTTCTCTTTTACCCTCTTTTTTTTTCCTACATCGCGTCGCTTTTCTCTGTTTTTCTTTCTGCGGCGCTGTGCGCTTTTCCTACCAACAAATCTCGACGACGACGACGCTATAAAACCCGCATATACAGCTCCAACCATAAAATGAACAATTTCCAATTTTCTAAATGGCCATTTGCCGATAAGAAATGATCTGGAATTTGTTTCTCCAAATCGCGAACGTTTAAGGAAATAAAACAAGAAAAAAAACTACACACCCTGGCTTTCTCGTACTATTCCTTCGACTATATACAAATGTCGTCGTTTTGTTTCCTCTCCTTTCTCCCCCGCTGCCCCCATGCTGCGTGAGGAAAAACTTCTTCGTCTGCGTTTTTTCTCTCTTTCTTTCTTCGTGTAATTCTATAAATGGTTTTTGCGGTTCGATGAAATGCTTTCTTATTAATATACTGCTGTTTCTCTTGCTTTCTTGGTATTTCGTCTTTTCTCGTGCAGTGTATACGTACGCGAGTATGTTGCTATGTAAATCAACGAGTTTGTACTATGTTTCTTGGCTAATTTTAACAAATGATAAGTGATTTAGTATGAGTGAATACGAGCCTAAGATCATGCCGCAGAATTCGTTTGAGAAAATTTACTTAATTGAGTCTGTAATGTTAATATTTGTGGGATGAAAAAAATAATCAGAGTACGACGAAAGAATTATGAGAAATATTGCCTAATTCGACGAAAGCGATCGATTTGTCTAGCCAATTTTCCACGAAACTACCTATTCAATTTCCAAAAATTGTCTATGCAAACAACGAAAAACGAATTTAAAGCCATTAAATTTTTTTTCGCTTTTTTTGTTTCTCAACTTTTTACCCAATTTATCGCATTTAGAAGGTTACGTTCCCTTCTAAATCCTCATTGAACCGTCTAATTCACGTTGAATGTATTTTTTTGGGGATTCATTTCAAAAGAAAAATATTTAAAGACGGAACTCTTCAAAAATTTTGATTTCATGTTTACCTGTTGATGATCAACCTGAATTGTTGGATTGCTGTGTGAATCTTGCCTCAAAATCTAAAAATTATCTCAATTTCGAATTTCCCACCTTGGAAACTCATGAAATCCATATGCATGATGATTTTTTATCATAATTTGAAAATTTTCTCCTTCAGTACCCCTCCCTCAATAGCTTTCCTTAATTTATTGGATTACGGAGTGAGCATTGCCTTGAAATCTAAAAATGATTCCATTTTCGAGTTTCCCACCTTAGAAACTCATGAAATCCATATACATGATGATTTTATATCACTCATTTGAAAATTTCCCCCCTCAGTACCCCTCCCACATAAGCTTTTTCTCATTTATTGGATTACTGTGTGAGCCTTGCCTTGAAATCTAAAAATTATTCCAGTTTCGAGTTTCCCACCTTGAAAACTCATGAAATCCATATGCATGATGACTTTTTATCATAATTTGAAAATTTTCCCCCATTAGTGCCCCCTCAACAGCCCCCCTCTCTTGAACATTTTTCTTACCCAATTCAAACTAAAATCTGATGGTTTTTTCTTCCTCTGCAATGTATTCTAGATCATTGTAAAAATCAACTCCCTTATTTATTTTCAAAAGTATTGAGAAAGGGTTCAAAAATACATGGTGGGGGAAGGGGGCTAATCTCAAAAAATGATAAAAAACCGTGTGGTATATCGATTTCATGGTTTTCAAGGGTCCTAAATCCGAATCCGACGATGTTTTTTCGTTTCGAAGATTTTTTCTCCAATCGAACGACATTTCGAAGACAAAAATGTGTCAAATTTTGAACACGTCGATATAAAATCAAGATATGCGTACATTACATATGGAATTATGTATAAGGAGACGCTTCATGTATGGAATGTGATCGCATTACAAATACTCGATACATGTGCGAGAAACGTTCGTGAAAAGAAAACACGTTATGTGTTGGTACTTGGTATACGAGATATCGAATTAATAAAGACGTTATTTGCGACTGATAAAGCATATCATGACTCTTGTCATTGATACTGTACACGATAAAGATTCGCCTGAATTCACGTGCTGTGTGTTTCTCGACGTGTGCTGCGTTTATTATGTACAAAGCAGTGGTGGTTGGGAGCGGGGAAACCCATACTATAAGGAAGACTCTATGGACTGAGAATCCTTCCAACAATATTACGAAGACGGAGTATGGATATTACGTATTTTTTTTTTCAAAAATTGAATGACCTCCGGTGACCATAACATTACAAAGAAAATTACTATGAATAAAAGGAAACGAAAAGGATGAAACGTTTGTGCTGGGAAGAGTGAGAAAGGTAGAGAAAATAGGTAAAAACTAGTACATCGTATTTATGTGTAGTTTTGTGCGGCAGTTTGCTATTAGATGGGCACGAATGAATCGTACAATTATCCATAACGAAACGGGAACTTTGACCGAGTCGTTTCTTAAAATAAGATATCTGGCTATTTAAAAAGTTAACCTTAAATTGAAGCGATTATGGTTTGGTAAAAGGAAAAAGAATAAAAACCGAGCGAACCTTCATCGGTAATGCCGGATATGGAATTGTTATCGAACGAGAAGTGAACCGGGGGTGAATGGTTCGAGTTAGTCTCAGTCGGTATGAAATAGTGGGTGATCTTTGAACACGAAACTATTATATAGAAATCAATTTGTTTTAGTATCGATTTTCTTTTTAGCTACTTGAGGAGCTAGTTGGGTAAAAAACCAGAGTGAAAAAATGATGTTTAGTGTTACATAAATTATACACTCGATAAAGAGAGAAAGAGATGGAAGAATTGGGGGAAAAGCACGTAAAAATTTTTCGGACCATAACATAGGTGTTGTGCATGTTTTTAATAGATCTATAAATTTTCTGAGCGCTTAAACCCTTGCGCCGCGAATCAGACTTATCTTTATACGGGTTGAAAATAAAGGGGGAAATAGGTTACTGAACAATATTTTATACCCAAAGACAGCTAAAAGGTTTTCGTTTTGTTTTTATAGCGCTACTATAAAAATAAAAGAAAAAAAATGCTAAACGTGTATTGTATGTACATATAAACGTGGTGCTGCTGTGTACAAGAAGAACAGGGTCGCGTCATCGTAAAATTCCGCCACTTTTATCAGCAGTTCCATAGTAACCCAGTTTTTTAAAAACACCGCCAGCGCCACCCAAAAGACATTTGTTAAATGCCTAAATGATATCATCGTTTAGCGTGGTGTTCTTTTCGAACGCAACCGTTTGACGATTGCTGCTACAGTGTGGAGAAATGCTTTTATACGATCGTGTTGCAATTTATGAGATGTTGAGGATGGTTTGTGAATTATTTACGTAATCGAAGAAGATTTTATTCCAATTTTATTCGTTTTTAATTCGACCATCGAGTTATTTCGTATCTTCGTATCGGTCTACGATGAAACTATGCTTTTTTTTTTATCACTTTTGCTCAAATTTCCGGTTCTTTGTACATATTTGAAATAGATCTACGAGTATAATATTCTGTGATACGGGAGAAAAATACCGACGCGACGGAAAATATCCGCCCGAGTGTATTTTTTCTTGCAAGTCTTGCTGTATGGTACGCGGTATGGAAGCAGTTAAAAAGTAATAAATCTTAACCGCGGGCCGATGTCAACGAAAATTGTTAACAACTTTGTAGACTGTGCTGTGCGGTGCGATGCAGTTACTACGGCAGAGACGGTGGTTACTTTAGTCTTTTCCACCGTGCGTCGTTTTCGGTTTTGGGTTATTTTAAATTATGGGCTCGACCTGACTTGATTACTATCATTAGTGTCCGAGCATTTAATTTTTATTTTTTAGGTTATTATCGGCGATGCGCCGAGTTTTTTCTATTTTTTTTTTCTCTCCGCATCTCTGTTTCTCGGTGCGAGTTAATTTACCGCTATATGCGCCGTACACGACGACCAGAGATGGTCTCTATGGCGAGTTTATTGTTTATTGACCTCTGCTGAGACCATGTACGAGATCTCATATCGCCTCAGAACGCTGATTCGATACGTGGCTCTTGATTGAGAAGCAAAAGCTCTTTTGGTTGTGCGGTGATGATCGAGGCGCCATTTTATATACGACGTACCCTTAAACATCGTATATGTCTTGGAAACAGAATGTGGTGCAGGAACCCCCCCCCCCCCCCCCTATGGTTTTGATGTATCAGCGTAACGTATCGTGTCATCATAAAGTGTAAACTCCCGTTTGACATTTATTATTTATAACATACCGATCCGAGTCCCTGTTGATTTACATTTCTTGCCACAACGAACACGCCGTGTACAATTAAGCCGTTTGTTTTCCAAATAAATATATCGAAATGTTGATTTTTCGTCTTTTGTTTTAAACACACGTATGCAGGTATGTGAGAGAGCCGGATGGAAATTTGGCGAATAAATAACGAAAGTGTATCTTTTTGTCTGGTTAATTAAAAAAAATTTTACTCGTCCGGTTTTTAATTTTGATTTAAAGTACCATCAATTTCTTTTTAAAAATCTTTCAAGATCTGCTGCCTCGTAATTTTCGTGTTGAAATTTTGAAAGCAATCGAAGTAATTTTGAAACATTTTTACGTTGAATGACTTCTTTCTACCGATGAAATGTAATTTTTTTAAATTTTGAGATTAATGTTGGTAAAATTGTCTATACCTATCAATTTTTGCCCCATTTGAGTAATTTTGATGCAATTTCAAAATTTTTCAACTCCTATTAGCATAGGATATGCTTTTGCGATGAGCAATCCTGGAAAAACGACACGGAATTCCGTCACGTTGACTTTTAGACATTTTATCAGACATTTTTGGAGTTGGAAAAATTTTCAGTTTTTCACTAACTTTTGGGCTTGGAAAATTTCAGAGATCATGCTGATTTTTAGACACTTTGTCATACAAACACTATAGACTTTTTAGGCTTGACAAATTTTAGAAATAACACCAAATCCGACATTTTATCAGGCAGACTTCTTGGACTTTGAAAATTTGAGGGATCCGTTAACTTTGAGACATTTTGTCAGGCTATTTTAGATTTTCTGAACTTGAAAAATTTCGAAAATTTTGACTTTTTCGATTTTGAAAAATTTTATAAAGGATCAGTTGACCTTTGAATTTGGGAAAAGGATCAGGGAGTCCAAGGGGACTTTTTTTGAACATATTTTTAAACGGCTTCATTACTTTCTCGACGTTTTTGAGCAATTTTTACCAAAATTTGAACGATTAGTAAAATGATTATAACAGTATGCTTTTTTTAAATATTTTTAACGAATTTTCAACAATTTTTATGAAATTTTCAATAATTTTTGACTTGAATTATTTTTTACATTGTTTGAACAATTTAAATGCGATTTTAATCATTTCTGAGATATTTTTAGGATATTTTCAAATAAACAGTTTTGATTTTTTTTCAACGATTTCAACGATATTTCAACAAATCTTCAATCATTTTGACAAGGCGGGTTGGTGGGGGGTGATATGGGGTAGACTCATGTTTTGGAGCCAAAAAAAAGGATTTTAATGGAAAATCGAGTGTGCTGACATTCTCTTAAAAAATCCTGAGAATTTTTTACTTATTTTGAATCGGAAAATTTGTGGAAAATCGCATGTGAAGTGACGAAAATCCTATCAGAGTTGAAAATTTTAAACTTTTAGCCCTCCGCCCCTTTCATCAAGACAACTTCAGTTCACCCCTGAATGTGGGTGAAAATCAATCGAAAATATTTAATCGTGAATTCCAAAACAAAATCCTAAAACTGGGCCTGAAATTTTCCAACTGCATCAGTTTACAACATTTAAAACAACTTTGATGCGATTTGAGGTACTTTGAATTAATTTCAAAAAATTTTCAAGCACTCGTCAAAGGTCAAATTCTCATTTTTTCTTCCCCACGGATACTTCGTGTCCCTGAATCGATAACTGTGCCTGCGTGACAAATCAATTGAGTCGATTTTGTGGTCCCTATATAAGGAAAGAAACTTACTGATTATTACATTAGTATCGAAGCTATAAATTATATTTATTTATTACCTTCGTCCATTTGACGAAAGGGAATGAGAATCATAAATAATAAATCCTTCGATAATTTCATATTGTCAACTTACGTATCATGTATAAAATTACTTGTCATATTATATTGCACGATTGGTACAAATTTGATGGAAATACGAAGGTAATAATTGTGGAAATTTTTCTCGTTCGCAGGTAAATGGTGTAGAGGGCGAGAATGGCCATCGCCTGGAGATCCTCGAGTAGTCAATGAAGCAGCCAGAAGAGGCGTCCTATATTCATCCGTATTTTTAGGTAGTCCCGGAGAATACAATTCCTGTGAGTATTTTGATCGATCAATTGTATAATACTTAGTCGATATCGTATATTTAAATATCACTGCGAGGAAGAAAATGACGGAGGGAGGTGGTTGAGATGGAAAAAATTCCATCACTCGCACCAATCTAAAACGAACATTTAAAATACCCACAAAAAATATCGAACTCGAAGGTGCGTCGTCGGCCATTATGAAATAAAGTGCATCTCCGCGAGTATCTCGTATGCAGGGAACCAGCTCCACACACTCTTCACATCACATACCACGATACCACATAGTCGTATATATACGTTGTGTATACCCAATCCGAGTATTTTATTTATCGGTATATTACGCACGCATTCGAGATTTAAATTACAGTTTGTGGGCATTATCGAAGTACCTATACCTATACATAATACACCTCTCGAGTCGAGAACACCATCCGAGCAGGAGTTTCCCAATATATTCATGCTAATAATCATTAATGATATTCGAACAATCGCCGAGCGCCATGTTTCGTGTGCTTTCTAGTGCAGCCCAAAAAATGATCCGCGAGTAGCGGACAATTTTAGGATATTTTCAAAAAATGCATCGATCAGTGGAAAATTTTATGTTGCAATTTTCGTATCAAAATAGGGGTATGGTTTCAGGGGTTGGAGAAAATCTAGGCTTACAGTGGTGAAAACCCCCCAGCGAACGAACGAATGAGAATCACTACGTAATTAGAATCACTCGACGACGTTTAACTTTTTCACGCCCTTTCCTTCATAATGACCAGGTTTCCAACGTCTACGAGTATAATTTACTCGATACAATGAAAATACACTATGCGTTGTTGTGTCGGTCTTCGTGCGCATTTGTACGTATATTTTTAGGTCTAGGTACCTTCTCCGGCATCGACACAGAAACCATATCGTGTGTAAAATTTGTATACTTGGTATACAAAACCAGCATCAGTATCGTTCGAGTGCACTCGGATGATTCTGCTTCTTTTTCCTTCTCTCCTTTGCTTAGGTGCTTTTTTCGAGCTCGCACATGTGACTCGATACTCATCGTAAGTATACTGCAGGCTCTAGCGGTGCGAAAATAAGTCGGTGTGGGAGGAAGGGGCCATTCTAAAGATGTCGAAACGCGCGTTATATATTGTCTGGTGAAAAAGCATACGCGTGCAAGTAATAGGATGGTCCGATATGTCTGCGATTGACAGTTTTCAAAAACGAACATCATTTACAGGCGTTCGTACGAGTATATGGTATACTATAAAGTCTTCTATACGCCGCAGCACGTTCACGTTTTGCTGCAGCCATATAGACTTACACAACGTTAGCTGATATTTTGGGTACCGTGTAGAATGTTCTTTCTATGGTTTTTCTTTATTCTTGCGTAGTTTTTCTATCGTTTTCGATGAATTTGAATGTATAAATGTGTTTTATTGGACGTATCGTTTATGTATATGGAAAAGTCGATGTGTGTGTACGTCTAGCTGTACCTACGACGTGCATATTGAGAGTGCATACATTGTTTACATTTTTCCACCTTCGATCGTATGTTTGGCTGCAGATTTTTACTGCTATTTTTCTGGTATATCGTATACGAGCAGTTCGTATATGGGGCAAAATATCCGCGCTATAAAGTTAAGGGGCGTTTAATGACGATAAGGGGATTGTTTTAGCCATAACGTGGTTATAGCAGGTGCAGCGGTGCGAGACGGCCAATCCGACCAATATAATAGTCGAGAATCCACCGTGTGCCGCGTACACTACAGCTACCGTGTGTGTATATAAATGACAACATCGATCGTCTCTGTATGTATCTCTACGGACCCAATTATCTGACTTGAATCGGCATTGATTGATAACTTCATCTAACGTGCGTAGCTGCGTATCTACGTATAGTATACTCGTATTATATCTGTACCTTTTTTGTCTTCGTTTTTCTTTCACGGATCCTTTTTTCCCTGTTTTATTCATTTTTTTCGTGTTTTATTTGCTGTACGCGAAGGTTAATGCGATAATAACTCGTAGGATGTGGAAAAATTGGGAAAATTTTATCAAAAATTAGAGTAAATCGAAGGGAAAAGGAATTTGATTTTTATATAAATGAGATTTTGGAACTTGAACGATGTAATTGTTGAAAAAATGGAACAAAATGGAGCAAAAAATTGATACATTTTTGGAAAAATTTGAAAGAAAAGGCGTTTTTTGGTGAAATATTTGAGATGAAAATGGTTTTGAAAAAAAATTGATAAAGAAGTCAAAGATTATGACGAGATTCTTATTATTCGGTGAAATGTGTATTGTATACGAAGATGACTAGTTCTCAAACAATTTTCCAATGAAGAATCCTCTCTACCTGTCTCTTTTATGTGGCTATACCGAGAAAATCCGGTGAATCTCGTTACTCACCTATCAACTTTCACGAATTTTCTTGGAATCACGAGATGCCTAATGATTTTGTAGGAATCTCAAAATTTTAGGATGATTCCAAAAATTCCAAGAATTTTTCAATTTCTTCGATTTTTTTGATATTAGATCATTTCTGTTAGATGCCTAATAGAATGGTGAGAAAATTGTGAAAAATTCGAAATTTTTTTCAAACTTGAGTATTTTGTTCCACGAAGACATTTTAAAACACCGCCTCAATAAAATTTGGAAAAATTGCGCCAAATTTCAAATCTATTCGAATAACTGTTATTTTTTGTTTTTCGACGGCGATAGGACATTTAGTTTAAAATAAAATTACATTTTTGGGCGAAAAAGGTATGGATTTGCACAATTCCTCGTCTCATCAGCAGAGATGATTGAAAAAAGGTCGAAGATCCCTTTAAAATTATACCAATATTGCATTCTTAAGAAATCTCAAGATTGTTTCTCATGAAATATGTTTCAGAACTGGAGGAAATCCCAAAAATGAAAGGACCAACAATTTTACACCAATCATATACATTCTTAATAATATTTTATCATGGCATTGTCTGACTAAATGTTGAAAAGTTTAGAAATGTCGCATCAATAGTAAATTTTTTTTGATGTTTTTATCATTAAAGAAAGTAAAAATAAATAAATGGAAGATCGATGATGAATGAAAAGCTAATTTTTATCAAAATTTCCAAAAATGTATAAAATTTTGTTGAAATAACAAAAAAAATGATAGAAAAGTATAATTACGTGTGATTTTTCAAATATCTGATATTTTATCAAAAATAATTTGAATTTACTTTTTTGACTTTGGAAATAAAATCTAAGATTTTTTGGATAAGTTTAGGCTACGAAGTTTATGGGGCTAAATGCTATAATTCGACTGATTTTTTATTAGAATTCCAGGCAGATTGTCTAGTACTTCTGCTTGTCCTATTTTTCCTGCAAAAGTCCATCTTTTTGCTCGAACCTCATGATATCCTGCAAAAGTTCTGCTTTTGAGTTAAATTTTTGATGACAATTTTTCAAGATTTTTTGATACTTTTTTTCACACTTGAAATAATTTTTGTGAAAAATTTGAACAATTTTTACGACATTTTTGACAGTTTTCGTGATTTTTTAGATATTTCTACAAAATTTTCCCAAATTTTTGCGGCAATTTCAAATATTTTCATCACATTTAATTTTCATGATTTTTTTTACAATTTTTACAATAATTTTTAAATTGCATAAATTTTTAAAAGTTGATAATTTTGTTGTTTTTTTTGTATTTCTAACTTGATTTTTGATTTCTTTTGTAATTTTTTTAAAATCATTAGATATTTAAGAGTACAATCAGCCTATATCCATTTTAATTCTTGAAAAAGTAAAAGAAATACAGTGTTTGAAAAAAAACCACATTTTTTAGGCATGGCCAGTGACATTTACTAGATTCTTTTGTATTTGTATGATTTTTTTTGAAAATTACGAATTTTCATATCAATTTTGTTGTGTTTTCGTGAAAGTATGATTGTGGAGGAGAGAGGGAGGTAACCTTTTCAGTATGAAAAAATAGTGCTCAACATTAGAAATGAATCTCATAAAACTCATCGATGATTTATGAGCTTTTCCTCTCAGCGAAAATTTGCATGAATTTTTTTTCCAACTCGAGAATTTTCGAAAGATCATGTGAGGTAAACAGATTTTCATAGATGGGGGGGGGGTGATTGGTAAAACATTCGTGCAGCTCTTTTCGAAACTATGCGTATTAGAATGAAACACATTAGTACATGAAATTGCATGTACTTGGAAAAGCATACAAGTATAATGAAGTAATTTTGAATTGTTGACCAAAATTGTGAATTTGAAATACATTTTGAAAAATTGCAAAATTTATGAAAAGTATATAATTTGAAATAATAATTGGCTTGTTGAAACAATTCAGTTTGGACTGAGAAGAAATGGGAATATAATCCTGAAAACTTCTTTTTTTTTTCAAAATTGACAATTGGCCACAGCTCGATTTTGGGAATTAGTGTTCTTCTAGTTCATAAATTTTACCATGAAACTTTTCAACTTCTTTTTCTTCCTCAAACTAAAGTTTGATGATGAAACATGGAGGGATAAAAACAAATGTTTTGAAGTTAATCAACTTTTTTCATCTACGTGGTTTTTTCCTAATTCATTTTTAGGATATTTCTCGAATTTTTGAATGAATAATTGCAATATTTCAATATTTTATATTTTTTGCTATAACAAGTACCTAGATTAGATGACATAACACTGTATAATAGATTTCATCTTGCTTCCCCCCTGAATGTTATAAATGCATCGAAGACCAAAAATGTCTAATCAACGCAGTTCACCACCATCGACCCCCCCCCCCTCCCCATTACCCAAAAATACCACAAATAACTAATTTTTTGCAAACTTCTCAACTCGATTCTCGTCGAAAAACACAAAAAAAATGATAATGAAAAAAAATTCGAACACGCTCGTAAATTACGACCTGTCAAAAACCAGTTCGCATAGGTAACGTTTTCACGGTATAAATTATACAAAATAATAACCAATGCTGCGATGCCGGTTGCAGCATTGTTGGTGCCGAGGCAAATCGAGCGTTCGTCAGATGTTTCGATTCGCGGTACATTTACTCGTTCGATAGCATAATATCGTTGTCGTTAGCCATTTACCAGCGGTAAAAAAATTTCTCATTTTGTATTTCGTATTATTGTACATATCGTCAATTTCATCTGCATAAAGTTAATAAAAACGAGTAGCATTTGCTGGCTATACGAGAGTATATGTAGTATAGGTTTTCACGACGAGGGTATGAGGTAGGGGGCTATAAGAGGGAAACAGAGCCGTTTGCCAGTCCTGCATATAAGAGTACATTGAGAGAAAAAAAAATATACATACAGTAAGCAAAGGAGGCGGAAATGTTTTGATCGGATTAAGAGGGTTCTTGCATTTCCTCTTACACAACAAAAATATACATTTCTCCCTTTCGCGTATAGTATTTTTTTTTTCGTTTCGAAAATACGTTGGATAGGGTTAGGCGAGGGAGGATGATTGTGTGACAAAAGTCGCTCGACAAGATTGATGATGTACTGGAGTGGACCTGATAGTGACACGCGCACGTTTTCCCTGCGTTCGGTTCGGTCGCTGGCATTCGGCGAAATTGTAGTACGCAGCGTAAAACGGAAAAGTAATCTGAGTTCGTTTGTGGCGGAGAAATCGCCTCGGGCTCGGGGATCGGACGCAGAGCGGCGCGGCGACCGCAAACAACAATTTCTTTTTCGGATTAATGGTACTGGAGCTGTGTGTGTAGCCGGCTCTCCCCCTCTGGCGTATGATTTTAATGAATGCTTTACTCTCTCATCTGAATATAAAGAATATCGCTGGCTTGTTCTTAGGCCATCTGCGGCGCGCCGCCGTCGAGTTGCTCCGAAGCTTTGTATGTGTATTTTTTTTTCCTATGTTAAGTATGGTATCGCGTAATGGAGATCCTAAAGTATTTCCGTTCTTACATACTATAATACGAGTACACATTTTCATGGTTGGATTTTCTGATGTTTTTTTTGCCCTAAAGGTGATGCAAGTAATGCTAGTGTCGGCAGCGGTGACGGTACCGGCGAAGAAGACGATGAAACTAATGGCAAAAAGAACCAGAAGAAGAGGGGTATTTTCCCAAAAGTAGCAACCAATATTTTAAGGGCGTGGCTGTTTCAACATTTAACGGTGAGTGTCTTCGAAACTGAATTTTTCGTAATTTCAAGTTTCTATCGTTTTCAACCCCCCTTTACCCTCCCACCAATAACATCGGTTTGCTAAATAGCATCTCCATTGGTCAGTTCTACTCTCTGAAAAGTATAAAAGGAAAATACCTACTTACCTGATAATCGAAGCGGTATGACATGTGGTTTTTTTGAAGAAGAGGTACCATCAAAAATTGCCCTTAGAAAGCGAGCAGAAGAAAATTTTAGGGGTGGAAATTCCACTATTTCTGCAAATAAAGGAGTAGGGGTATGCTTTGTACCATTTATATGTTATTCGACACTCCTTAACTCGAATCTATCATTACTTCCCAGAAAATGTTCAATTTTCGTAAAAATTCGAGCTCCTATGCATAAATTTCCATCTTCTAAGAAAAATGGCTTCTCAAAACTGCAAAATAGGAAACAAATTGTAGAACAAAAAATTATTAATTTTTAATACTCTACAACTTTTGTTTCAAGATTTTTTTCGTATCGTGATTTTTTTTCTCAACGTAATTTTTTGGGGACACCCGGGTGAAAAAATTTGCTAAAGTGACGATACGAAAAAAAGTTTGAAACAAAAGTTGTAGAACGTTAAAAATTAGTCATTTTTTATTCCATAATTTTTTTTCTAGCTTGAAGTGAGATAGAGCTTTTCTTCTGAAAATGAAAATAAATTGTAAATTTAAGCACAAATTAATCGCTAATACCCTATGTACTTCAATAATTGCGAAAATTTTCTTCTTACTACCTGGAAACTAACTACGAATTTGAGTTCAGAAGGTTCAAATTAGGTGACAAAAAGGTCTTACTGAGAAACCGCGATTTAATGCCAATTTAAGCAAAAACTGGTCATTTTATGCTGAGCAAATTTGGCAATTGCGAAAATTTCTACTTCCTATTTAGAAACTAACTTTGAATTCAGGTTCAGGAGTTGAGAATTATGATGAAAACATCTTTCTTGATTTAATTGGTCACCCCTGGAGGGCTGAAAAAATTAAAAATTGTGATTTTACTTTTGTTTTTGGAAAAATTGGTCATTTTCTGAAATACAGATTTCACGATTGTGTCACCTCTCTACTTTCAATTGGGAAAGTAATGACGAATTCGAGTTCAGAAGGGTCAAATTATATGGAAATGACATCAATCATATCCCTATCCATTTTTGTGCATAAATTGGGGTATTTCCACTCCTGAAACTCCCTCCTGCTTGCTCTCTAAGGACAATTTTTGATGGCCCTCCTTCCCCAAAATTTGCTATAGGTTTATACTAAAAAAAATGATCACATGCGAACTCGTGTTCAAGAAAACAACTCCGTTTTTTTCGTGCTAACCGCTTAGACTATGAGCAAACAATCAAAAAAATATAATGAAGAAAACAAATCGAAAACCGAAAGAAAGAAATTTCTAATTCATAAACCCAATCAAACTGACAACCTTGTTTTCCCTCTCTCTGAACCCGAAGCTTTGGTGGAAACAGTCAACAGGTTAAATTATTGAGAAAATTTTTGAAATTTCTCAAAATTACTGCAAACTTTTGGCGTTTTGGCTGGGCGGAGTTGTTTTTTGAATGACGTTGCGAACTATATTAACGAAACATGTCGCATTCCGGGAGCTACTAAACTATAAATAGTTGGCAAAAGTTTGCTCCGAGTTGGTGACACTTTTCGCCGAGTTGACGAGAATTTAAATTTGTTCCATAAGTACCTAAGTTGTTTTCGTAGTTTTTCGTTTTCAAATGCGAGTTGTTTTTTTTTCGCTCGACGAGAAAATCCGTAGAAATTTTCATCGGGTAATTTCTGTTCTTTTTTTTTTTTGCAACTCCATGGTTAATTCTTCCCTCTTTCTCTCAACGACGTGTAACACATTTAAGGAGGATTACCTAACTAAATGAAAAATCTTTTCGACGATTCTGCTATTCGCTAATTTAGGTTAAAAATAAATTCCCAGCTATTTTGCACGAAAAAAAAAAAAACACAAGAGAAAATCTCATCGCATTCGTGTACCTAATCGTACCCACGAGAGGGTGAAAGCGAGAGAAAAATAGCTCGCTGAATTCGTTCGTCGAGCTTTTTTTGAACACGAATGCTTGAGAGTTTCGAAAGGGAAAATTTGAAATTTAAATTAAATTTCCAAGTTTGATTTTCCGGTGTAATTTTAATTTGGCGGACGCTCGACGCTCGAGCCGAGAAACAAGAAAATTTAATAAAGATTGAAAGCATTTGCAGATGGTATCGTAGCTGCGAAAAGAATGCTATATAAGAGTACAACATCTCCGGAATATACGAGTGGAGAATTTTACGTAACACGATGCTGCGGTAAGGGGTGATAGGGAGGGGGCGGGCAGCTCGCGGTAGTGTAAGCGTACTGCGAAGAAATTTTCCATCGGCAAAGAAAAGTGTTTAAAATTAATTTGAGTTTTAGCGTAGTAAAAGCTTCGTTAGTAATTTATACGGCGTCAAGTTTAAAAGTTTGCTTGTTTAATGAACGATCTGACGGGCGGATGGCAGTTTTTGCAAAATTTGTCGGCGCGCGATGCAACGAACGGGGCGGAGACGTTTCGAAAACAAGTATAAACTTTGCCAGTACTCCAATTAAGGATTAATATCACTTAAGAGGCGTAAATTTCTAAGGAAGCTTTAATACGAGCTTATGAAGGGAAATTCGAACCATCCAGTAAATTACAGTGTTCCTGCGAAATTAAACAACAGACCTAAAATATACAAGCGGTGCCTTCCGATGACCCGGATGCGTAGTTACGGTACGAATCCAAGATACTAGTTTGCGGAGTAGGAATGTGAAGATGGCGATGAGGATGGAATGAAAGGTGGAATTTGAAGAGTCGGAATTGACAAATGGCTTCAAAATCCCAACTTCTCCAATTCAATATTTCCCTTGTGGAAAACTTTCCCAATAATTAAAGTTGGAAAAATCATTCAATTTTAGCAACTGAACTCCTATTTTGGGTAAGGCTGAACCGAACGAGGCAGGGCTAATTCGCCTCCTCAATGGCAAAAATTATGCTCTGAATTTGAAGAATTTCAGAAACTTTCATTTTTGAGGAAAAAAGGGGAGAGATTTCATCCAAGTTGGAAATTTTCAATTTTCATGGAAACCGACAATTGGTGAAATACTGATCCGAAAATGCATTTTGTCCAAATTTCATCAAAAAGTTATGAAAAAATTGAAAAAATCACAAAATTTGTTGATGAAAATCCACCACTTTTTAATAAATTGGTAACACTTCAATCGAGTTTTTTCTTCTGCTAGAAAATGTGCTGTACTCAATTTGAGTCCTGGAGTAGTTTTTGAAAAAGAGAGATTTTTAGAGTTGGGAGTTTTTTCATTGTGAGGGGACGGGGAGGGGAGTTCTTCTGACTTTTTTTTGAAAGATAGTTAAAAAGTAATGATGTCTGAATGCAAAAATCACGATTTTGAGCTCGTCCCCCTGATAATATTGGTTTGGGGGTTTCCTGAATTTACGGATACATTTATGATATGAAATCTGCATGCTCTATCGTACGTTTTAATAGATTATGAGACGAACTTACGCATCCAGTCTAAGCTTCCGCGAACCAACGCACCGCCGTAAGGGTAAGACGAATTTTAAAAGATGGCATCTCAAGTGAAAACTTTTAATGTGGGGTAATTGTTATGTGGGATTTATCCTTAACGGGAACTTAACGTTATTTTCATTTCTTGCCTTATCTACGTTTTGATTATTATTAAAAAAAGGGTTGAAAATCCCTTCGTTCGCGAGCTCTACCACGCCTTTCTTATCAGCTTTTGTACTTATTAAAAAGGCCGTACATCGGCGGAGGTTCTCGTCGTGGTACGCTGGCGAGGGCACCAAACTCGCCTATTTTTTAACACTCCTGTTCGCTTTCTGCGTATAAAACCGAGTAGCTTGTTTATTAATTAGCGGCGATGAAAATTTCTTAATAATCTTTTATAAGGCTTTTGGCCTACCACATCTAACACGGCGTTAACAGTGTTATGAAAATTTATAGGATGTGTTGATTAGGCATCTGGATGAGGTGAGCTCCAAAGAGATCCAGAGGAGGGGGCTTTTTGTAAAGAATCGATTTAAATCGCATCCACGCGTGTAAAATCCGATGTATGTAAATGGTTCGAGTTGTTTTTTCTTTTTTTTTTTGCATTATGCAGGTATTTTCGCACCATCGCGTCGTCAGCCGTGTGTGCATTGTCGGTGGTGCAGAGGCTAGTAGAGGTGTCAGTGGCAGTGGCCGCGAACCTGTGTAGTTAGAGGTACATGCATACGCGCGGTAAAATATTAATATTAATGAGCGCTTCTTTAAGACGCGGTGTGCGCCGGTAATAAACAATGGATCGCGTATTTCTTAAGCACCTACTAACCGTAACAGACATGACGAGGCGTTTCCTATTCTTCGTTGATAAAAAGGAGCGGGGGGCAGTGAGAAGATGCAGCAAGTGGGAGAAGGACGAAGAACCAATTCGAGAATTCATCGCTCCTCGTCGCGTCTTCCGCGATCAAAAAAAAGAAGAAATAAGACAGAGAAAACAATAGAGAAGGTCTGTCTCTTTCTCGGATAATGGGAAGTGTATTAGCAGACCTAGACCTGGTTATTACGCGAAAGGTGGTATGCGGTTAGTATGTATAAGAACTTCTCTCCTATACTCCTCCTCGTCGTACTTTTTTTCCACCTCTCGTATAATTTTTTTCGTATAAAAGCACATAAACGTTGGGAGAACAGCTTACCTACGCATATACCAGGCCGGCATCGGCAGTACCCGGTACTTGTAAATACGTACCATGTTCAGCCCCCTCTGTTGTACCCCTTCAGCCCCCCTTGTCTATTGTGTACGAGTTGGTATACGCGCGTACACGTACAGTTGTCTATAATTATCGCGCGTATATAGTAATGGCGGATCGTATAACAGCTATATCGCTTTTAACAATTATTTTATAGATTACGCGCCCCTCCGCACTGCTCCTCCTACTCTCTTGACTGTTCGCGAGCTTCGCGTGTACCATTCTCGATCGATATACGCGATGCTGCCTCCCCCTTGGATATAGGTGTACGTATAGTGCATATGCTGCTGCAGGTTTTCGTTTCATTTTAACTCATACCGCGTCTCGAGCTTTGCAGTAATTAAAAATATTTGTCGATGGAAGACGTTAATTACATTTATACCTACGTGTATACGAATTTCCATTTCGCCACCAGTATTGTGGGAATCATCGACGTGCTCTTTGAGATAACCTTTCCTCTTGCAGAGAATACCACAACCGCATTCGACGAGCCGAGCCGTGATTACATAGTTTATATTTGAAAATTACCTACTCTTTTCCGCAACCACATCTATAGCTTAGATGCCTTTTTCAAATTATACGAGCTTAATTGACTATTGTTTGTAATTTGACGAGTACGATGGCCTTTAGATTGTTGTTATTGTACCGTTCGTGGTGCCTGTGCATCGTCGATGTGACCCATTCCCCCATTAATGACCTCTAAATGCTCGATTGATTGTTATTTTTCAGCTGATTTGAGACTGCAGTTAACATAAGTTCTGCTGACCACCCTCTTGGTTTTTTTTTTTATCAGTTTGAATGGGATTAGATAATTTTTGGAATTGGTGCCCGATTTTTGGTTCATTTTCAAGACAAAAATGTATTCATAATGGTACAAATATTGTAAAATTGGTCTAAAAATCATTTAAATACCTGAAAATGTAACAAAAAGTGGAAAATTACCAAAGTTTTTGTAAAATCCTTCAAAATACGATGAAGTTCCTTTAAAGTACCCTTATGTGAAGTCATTAGAGAAATTTTTCCATTCGTTTCTGCTATGTTCCTCTTCCACCAAACTGCCATCTTTTCAAATTTACCCATGGCCATGAATATAGGACCTCAATACTTTAGCTGCATTTTGCCATTTTTTCAATGATGTAGCTAATTCCATTATCTTGTTTCAAAATGTTGACCATGTCAAGAAAATTTCCCCGTTTCAGGATGTCTAACAGGTAATGAAAATTGTGAAAAATACAATGTTCTTTAGAGTACATCGAGTACCTCTACTTTTGCCTGCTGCTTTTGTTCTCAAACATGCTTGACTCATCACAACACAACATCTTATACCAACTACATCATCACAACTCTCGGAGCCATTGCTCTTAAAAAATTTCAAAAATGCCAAAGCAACCGTATACTCTCGTACATCGATCGCAGAACTGTTTTTCAACACATACTACAATATCTTAGTACACATTACAATAGCCAAGCCTGGAGCAAGTGCGGTCTGCGGAGAAGAATGGCATTAAATACGCGCACCGAGCACGTCGATTTTATGCTGAAACGTATCGAGCAAGAATGTTAACGTCGCTTAAATACACGACTTAAACAAGGAAAATATCCTTTTAATACACGAAGAACGCATTAAAAGAATTTAGTTGGGTTTTGCGTGAAGTTACACATCTGAGGTGGATAAGTTACAACAGAATCGTGATACTGGGAACCGTATTGGATCCGGTATGATGGATGATGACGGATGAACCGAACGTTTTCCTTTTCGCGTGAATTGTTGTTGCATACACTCGCAAGTTGCGATGTACAGAAGAGAAGAAAGGGCCGCAGAAAGCACTCCGAGAGCTGCATCGAGATTATACGTGTATTGCGATTATCGAACTGACGCCGACGCGACGATATGCTGCAGGTGCTTTTTGTGCGCCGATGAAAAATTAAAATTTGTAATTGCGCCAAAAAGCAGTGCGACGGCTACATCGAAGCTTAGGCGAAATGTAATTTCCTGCGAAAGACCGTAAGGGAAGAAGAGGGTAGTAATGTCTCGACAAAAGTCATCATATGAGTATGCATGAATGAACGTGTTACTCCCGAAGCGGAAACGTGGTACCGAGGCAGGAATAATTTATCATTGGAGTTAATACTTTGTTGAAAATATCATACGCGAATTATCATTTCGTTAGTTTCCCATTTCCATTGATTTCTCTTCTTTCATCTGCAGCCCTTCAGTCATCCTTTTTTAGGAGTGAAAATGTCTGGATAATTTTTTCATATCGTGTTTCCGGAGGCGTAGAAAATTTATCGTACCTAACCAAAAAGTTTCCTACAGATTTGCAGAGAGTCTGAAAAAGTCACAATTTTGATCCAAAACTCGACTATTTGTAGTTGTAGTTTTGTCAGGACCTTCAGAGAGAAAGTGGTAAAAAGTTTTCAAAGCACTGATATTACTTTTCTGTAGTTTTTTTTGTGAAATTTTGGATTCTTTCATGACTCTGTAGACCCTTCTTTTTGTCCTATTGAAATGCAACGATGAGAAGATAGTTAATTTTCCACTTCTGTTATTGGGTACTTCCTCATTTAATCCTTCCTGCAGTAAAGATTTTGATTTCAAAAATCGATGTTGGCGGTATACACTTACTTGCAGTTAATCCTCCTACTATTAAATTGTATAACAGAATGAATCATTACCAAGACGGCGACCGCGACGGACATGAACAAACAAAATTCTAATTAAAAGTACACACAGCCAAGTGCAGCGAGAAGATGGAAGAAGACCATCTAATAAAGTGAACGATGGGTATACGGCGAAGGGTACATACTCCGAAGTCGATAACATCTTCAACTTGTGGCATTTTGATTACACGCGGTTCTCTGCGGATAAATCGTACAGCATTTCTGGTTTATATACAATCAGATAATGGCACATGCGGAAAAGGGATATTATTCGAAAGGCTATTAACATGAGTCTTGTAGAAGACAAAAGACATGAAAGTTTGCGTTTTTGGTACCACTACAAAGAGCATATCTATCCGTATGAAATGGATATAAGTAAGCATCGAGAGGTCGTAATTTCAGACGGAAAGTCGATTTAATAAGTTTCATATGTTGGAAAACATTTTCATTTAATGGCGTTTGTGTGGTGTATGGGTAAAGAATGCAAAGCATATAGCCGAGCAACTTATTACAACCATAATATTGTTAAAGCAACAATTCAATCTAGCAGCTCAGCAGTTATCTTTATCCAATCTTGTACAATACGAGTACATAAGTTGGAGCCGCTTTGCATCTATACCTACGTTTGCAGATGTCTGCTGGCAAATAAGGTACACATTTATCCGACCACCTATAAGGTAAACTGCACATCTAACAAATGGAGCGAGTTAGCCACACATTCACACCGTTCATGCTTGCTTCGTGCCGACATGCATACGAGATTTGATACGAGTTTGAAAAAAAAAAGAAATGCTAGTTTGATAATTTTCTAAGCGCACACATTAGCACGAGGATCAAAGTTACCGAAGTGGCGAAGTCCGTATGCGAGAACAACGCCGATCGAGTTGGCTGGTGGTGATCGCTATGACTAGACCACATATTCGAACCGGTACAACTTTATAGAAAATATTTCACGGCGCTCGTGTATATGTATCGTATGTTGCCATATACTCGTATTAGATTAGACAGAATGAAAAAAAAAAAAAACGTTCTATATGGTTATAAGAGTTCACATTCCCAACGATCTATCCGTCACATACGAGTCAACGCTGTTACCATCGCAGATTTGATTTATTCCCGCAACTCGATCGTTGCTGTACCTTTTTTTTTAGTATCCATGTCGTACCTTCGTCGCGATATATGTTCACAGTATGGTATATATATAAAATACCCGCTGTAACCTGTACGGAGATAACGTTTTTTTTTTCAATAATTACCAGCATTTATGGAGGTTTCATTAAATAGATATATTAACTTTTATGACTTGTATGTGGATGCCATTACCGAGAGCCGCCACTGCCGCGGTTCTGTAGTCAAGCCAACGAGTCATACATGATGACGTAAGGCGTGTTCACCAAGATGCCCACACAGATAGTCCTGCGTACACGAGTGGATAAAATATTCCTCCTATTAGCCCTTTATGCGCTATCCAGATTCTGGAATGCCAACTTTTTTGATCTGTTCGGTATCGAGGTTCTGAAGAAAATCTGTGGTTTGGAAATTGAAAATGATGGGGAGTAAGTCTCAAGTATGAAAGGATGAAAATTAGAAGCTAGGGCGCCCATAAGACTTCATTTATCTTTGTCTGTTCGCAAAAATTGTCGATTTTCGAAAAAAGAATGATTCTAAAGTACCATGCTCTGCTACCATGTAGGAAAAAATGGTTCTAATGAACCAGGCTCTGCTACCATGCGAACTAATAATGCCATTTTTTTTGAAATCTTCATCCAAGTTTCTCCCTAACGTCTTTTCTTCCGGTCATTGGCATACCCAACGGTGAATCCGTTTACTTTGAAAACTACACAGTTCATACTTACAAACAGACGCATCTCACCAACGTTGTTAACCTTTTCTCGTGTGTATCTAATTTGAATAAGCGTTAGAAAGAAATTCCAACTCATCAGTCTTCGAGTTCATTGAAAGAAAATGACTCGTCGACGGCGTTGTAAAATTCCACGTATCCAGCACAAGTATCTACCTGTACCACAATACACCAACTCGCAGATGACATCACCGAATACAAGGAGTCATTAGTCTTCGATGACGACGTCCATCAAAACAAAACCTCAACGTGTTTTTTTGTCAATATTGGCCTTGACGTGGGTATCCAGGGTTATGTCAAGTTCACCCACAATACCAAGCCGATAAAGTTGGTCGAGGCGTTATCGGCGGTGCAGGAGAAGGCGCATAACGAAGAGTAAATGAACCAACGACTAGGGCACGCAATCTCCTATGGATATTTCTGGTCCCCGGAGGCTGCGGGGGACATGGAATTTTTTGATTCGCGGACTTACACGACAATGAAATTAAGCCTGTCGTGAGGATGATTTTCATAGAGATGGGGTGGGGAGACGACGCAGACATAAGAGATTTACAACTGCGGGGTCTTAAAAGGTTATATAAAAATTATAGGCTTCGCGTCCTGGGAACCCTTCGTTTTTATTATCGAGAATTTAACAAGCCCAAAGCGATCTAGGTCGAACATGAAAACAGTTTAGCATAATTTTTGGGTATCGCACACACACCGCAGCATATTAATATAGGTATCGAAAAGAAGCGAAGAAAAATGTGTGTGAGGGGTAAACGTCGTCGTACCATAATCGCGTCGTGTAGGTATTTGTTATTAATTTTTTCCGTCACCCTTCGCCCCCTCCCCCCACCCATCGGTATACAAATACGTCGATGCGGCGGTATATTTCCTCGCAGGTATTTTTCATGTAGAGCAGAGATCCACGTAGTGTGGTATATAAGCGAAGTATAATCGTGATAGGATGTGTTTTATGGGTAACTTGATATCGTTCCTTAGTGAAATACCTATTTCGCTCGACTCTGCAACTTTTAAAAAGCGACGATAGGTTTTTCCTCGCTTATAGCACAAAGCACCAGCGAGACTATGTGTCCTATGTGTGTACGTTTGAGTTGGTGTTTGCGAAGGGTGAAACTATAGCATAACGTAGTGTGGCCCGCACCAACGTTGTAAAGTCAGCGTGGAGAATAGAGATAAGCCTATGTACTCTGTCATTTTGACATTATCAACCATCGTAGTAGATGCAAACCATAACGAATTCTTGGTTTTGGGAAACCCACACAGCACCGAAGCATGCAGGGTTTGCACATCCAGGCTCTAGCTGCTCGTTCGATCGTCTTACATCAGTATTAAGTCGATTGTAACCTGCCTCTTTTTTCTTATTTTTTTATTGTTGTCTGCCCCTCTACTGCCCTGGGTTGTGGTGTTGTTGTTTTCACTGCAGTAAACATTTTTCTCGTGTGTGCTTAGTCGTTGTTCAACTTCGAGGATTATATTGGAAATCACGTTGGAGAATTTTCCTCGCAGGAGTATCTCTGCTTGATTTGTTTGTGAACTGCCTGATGCGTATTTGCAGAGTTCTCTGATTATCTTGTCTGTTGCTTCAAAAAAATTTTGGTTTGAGAGGCTTGATCCTGTGGTGCTTGGGGATATCCTAACTTTTGTAATTGATTTGTGAATAAAGAATCTTTCTTCTGAAAAAAAAGAGGGTCTCCTTTATCCAGCATCCAATTTTGTTTCTTTCCAATCAGGTTTTTCCTCTCCAAATTACGGTATAATTTTCAATCAAGATCCCTTTCAAAGATCCGTTCCATCAATTTGAATCCATTTCACACAAATCTGTGAAATCTTGTGCAACGAACCCAACTTTCAGATTCGGTTCGTCTGCTTACACACGTGTTATTGATATTTACTCTCTTCTCTTCGATTCCTGCCATACGTTCGAGATCATAAATTCCCATTATCTGTCGAACAGATAAAAATTTGATGTTCGAGATTCGAATCGGTTAAAAAATACGTCTTAATTAGGCGTGATTTCTTATTCAAAGTGACAACTCGATCAAAATACACGAAGAAGATTCATCTTTGGTCGGCGAAAAAGAAGACGACACCCTTATATGGGTTCGAATTTCGATCGAGTCGCGATAAAAATCTATGCAATGGAAAAAAATGCTGTCTATACGAGATACTCGTCGTTGGTAATTAAAATAATCATCTCGTGCTGTCCATTAATCGCCAGATGTAACCGAGACGAGGAATAAATTTCGCTGCTAGAAAAAAAATGTAAATATTCGGATCGGTATTCGACTAATTAAAACTCGATGTCTTGTTATTTTCTATATAATATTCAATCACAGGTGTTTGAATGTGTGACCATGATCGTTGTTTAGAATGGCTGGTGGTAATTGACCCAGATATTGTATATACGATGCGGGTTTGCAAGAAGGCGAAAATCGCGTTCGATGGTCTTGTTTGTATACAGACATCGACAAATTCCATCCGCAATCGTCGGCTTTATTAGCATAATCGTTGTTGTATACCTAAACCTATGCTAAGTATCGGTTGTTGATCGCCATAGAATATTCGGAGTAGTGCGCATAGTGCGATATCTAGATCGAATGAAGTTGAAGGGAGTCCTCGTCGGACGTTTAATTGTAATTTTAAAGGTAATTTAATACTATTTCTTTTTCGGGGTATAACCGAAAGCGCGCGTTAACCGAGTGGATTACTTTCTGGCACGCAAAAACCTACTAAAATGTCGATAAAAAGAGATACCGGTATTTTTATCGGTTGTATAACGTTGCTCCGGTTGTTGTTTTTTCCCTCGCTGCGCCGATTTCTTTCCGTAAGTCGGGAAAAAAATACCTCGAGCGGTAGATAGTAATTACAAAGATAAAACGTATACCGTAAATGCGAGCTTTGTGACGTAGAGAGATTTTTAATCTGTGACGAATTACTGCAGTTGAAACTGGCTGACTTCGTACTGCAACGATGATGGTTGAATGGTGTCGTCGTGCTGCTCCAATCGTAATGTACCATTTTTATCGCGAAGCCAATCAGAAGGTCGTTAATTTAATGGCTTTCCGTGAGTAAAACAACGGGTTGGCGTTAAACTGGTATAGGATGATCGGAAAGTGTTGCTGGGGATAGGTATTTTAGGTACGTGTTGATGGCGAAGTGCGAACGAGCTGGACTTTGTGTGCTGCAGATGGACGGGTTTGAGCTTTGAGACAGTGGGTGAAAGAAGAATTGCTTTAGTTTAGAAATGAAAATGAAATTTGTTCGAACAAGGAAATACCACATGATAGACGAAAATTCATTGAAGTATAAGAAAAATTGAAACTTTAGATACGAATTTATTTGCTTAGGTACATTTTAAAGTCACGTTTTAGCTTAAATTTGAGATTGTTGAAAATATCCATTAAAAATGTCCAAAATGGTGTAAAAATGGTCAGAAAATTATGAAAATTGTTGAAAATGTGGTAAAAATGATTGAAATTGTCACAAAAACGGGTAAAAATATTGAAGAAAAGGCCAGAAAATCGCAGATTAATAACAAAAATTGTAAAAATCGTTGAGATTTTCATTAAAATCATTGTAAATGTGATTGCTTTGAGTGATTCCGTGAAAAACCTGACGAAATTTCACGAAGATAACTTTTAGACATTTTGCCAGACTTTTTTGGATTCGGAAAAATTTTTAGATTTCCATTGACTTTTTGGAATTGAAAAATTTCAGAGATAATGCTAACTTTTAGACATTTTGTCAGACAAACAATTTAAATTTTTTGAACTTGAATATTTCAGAAATCAGGGCAACTTTCCGATATTTTGTCAGGCAGACTTCTTGGATTTGGAAAATGTCAGATATTCCGCTGACTTTCAGTCATTCCTTTTTGGTAATTTTTTGCGAGATGTGTTTCAGTTCAATATCAAAGTTGATAAAAAATGATTTTTGAGCAAATTTTGTCTAAAAGTACTTGAAAAGTCAATTTCGACTCAAATTTTTTTCATATTTCTGCAAGTGATGCCAATTTTAGTTTTACTTAAATATTCTCAAAATTCTGACAAAATATTGTTTGTGTTCTGGTTTTAGTTCAAATTTTTTCTTCCATTTTTGTCAAAAATCATGTAGCTTGAGCACTTTGAAAAATTTGTCGTATAATTCGAGAAGTATTTTGAATTTTATCGAAATTTATCTTCTATCCTACTCCCTTCGTAAAAAGCGTTGAAGCTCTAAATACCTAATGTAATTTATGAAAAAACTGATCATCTCATTCGATGAAGATTTTCTTACAAATCAATTGCGGTAACAAAATGAACATCGTGTGACATGACATTTAATACGAAAACAAGTCAAAATCTCATACTAATCGTAACCTGTAAAAAAACCAGAAGCGAGGGAGTAAGACCATATACTCGATCAAATAAATAAAAAACCTTCTTAGGTACACGAAACGAAAAAGGAGTGTAAAGATATCAAAAGATGTATAAAAACAAGCGCTGCAGCAGCAGTATCATTACGATCACAGCTCGGTAAACAGGTTACTAACTAGTTTATCGGTTGTAATATTTTGTTAACAGTTTAACGCAATTATTTAATTTTACGAGCCCGCCGGCTCCCACCATTTTAAATATCGACGGCTAATTTTCACGTCGTGTTTTTATTTTTCGTTAATTAATACGCACGCACGAGAGAATTTTTTTCTCGCGACCTCTGCTTTACGATCGTTTAGCGTATTTTACGACGTTGTAATTTTTAATTAATTTTCCCACAGCCAACCGATCGTCCGAGAATCGAACGTGATAAAGGCGCGTAAACGTGGTAGCATCGCAGGGTGTGAAATTTTCCGCTTATCTTTTCGATATAAAGCTATTTTCGTGTACTCGTACCGCACGCACACGCACGCAGCCCGGCATTCCACCGCGCCGTGCATGGCGAACGAGTAAACAGAGAGGAGTGAAATAGCATGTGAAAATAGTTTACAAATGGAGCGAACGAGTTGGGACAGAAGAGATGGTTTTTGACTATTATATAACCCTTGAGAGGAGGCTATTTTCTACCGGTCGGAAAATGGATCCGTATGGGTCCCGGTAGAGCTTTTCCGTTGCCGCGTTATTGGTTGCTACGGAAATTGCAAGTTGTTGCATGCATCTGGGAAATCTACGCTTGCTTTTCTCCAATCTAACCGTGTTTCGCTGCTCGACGTTCCATTCGCATATTACGACGACCGGGATCGGGGCTGGGGGCTGGGGCTGCGGCAGCAGGCGAAAAAATACCTAACGAAAAAGAAAATAGCTAAAGAAGTGATCTCGTTCTATCTTTGCTTACTTCCTCCTGCTCGCACACGCTGGCACACATGTGTAGTACTCTACGTGTTATTACGTATTACCCTTCTACTCGTACCCTCGTCCGAAACTATCTTTCTTCTTTTTTTTTTTTGAAAAAAAAATATAAACGTATTCAGAAGCTGTATGATTTACGGCTTCAATTTCACGATATACTTTTTTTTCCTTTCTAGCGTGTGTATGCATATACGATACGTATAGATGTGGAAATGGCTAAAAAAGTACTATTTTTTTGCTTATTTTGCTCGCGAGAGTGCGAGAAAAGAACGCAACGCGCAACTTTAATGCGTTCTTTTCGCCATAGACTGGTATTCATCATAATTTAATTGAACAACGGGGAAATCACGACGACGCGACTGAAAACGATTTCGTTTTACGATCGTATAAAAAATGCTCGTTTTGATTGTTTTAACATGCGAACATTTTTATCGTTAGGCTTGAAAGGAGCTTTTTCATTGCACGCGCGCGCCGCAGCGAGCTTTTGCCCCCCTCCACCCAGCGCTTGGAATATCGCGATATTGCGGATACGGCGACCACGAGTATACTATACGCGATACATTTATTAATTCTACGTATGTCTGCGCATACTAATCCGTCTAGCGCCATTTTTCATAATCTATAAGATACAGACGCGCCCTAACTCAAATATTTGTTTTATATTTCGAGTTTCGTAATGTTTCATCATATACAACCAGCCAGACTATGTATTGTAAAAAGAGCTATATGTAGCTTATCGTGTTTCAGCGCATGTTTAGAATGCGGTTTTCATAATGATTTATACAATTGTCCTGTCCTTTTCTAAAGTGCCCGCGATTCGCGTAAAAGGATTATGCGTTTATTGCGGATCATCGTGAGCTGCTTTGTCTTCTTCTTCCTATGTTTTCTAGCTTGTGGGTACGTGTAATTGCTTCGCGAGACTTTTGTTTTGTGCTGAAAAATTGGCATCTAGATCATTGCTTTAACCCACTCCCCTTCTCCCTTGAATTACAACAAATCATCAACAAGCTTACTTTCTGAAAATCGAGCTACACTGCTAAACCCTAGAAAATTTCAAGTTGTGGACCCTGAATTTCAGTATGAAGCATTCAAAAATTGTTGATCTTACTAAAGAATCTCAGGTTTTTATTCCAAAAAAAAAAAAACTCAAAACTGAATAGGTAATATCGTGCCAAAAAAATGTCCAATATTTCAAAACATTTGGAAAACCACCCAAAAAATTTTTTTTAAATCTCCTGAAAATATGAATTAAATATAGACACTAGAACTACAAGATGGACAACTGGTGGGCACAGACGTGAGGGGATTTGGTTAAAAGTTACTCTAATTTTTCCCTGTAGAGGCGCTGATCATTGGCCCCCTGCT
>FIZU01018308.1:0-13277 GCA_900064475.1 Pseudococcus longispinus | reverse complement strand
ACTGTTGAAAATTTTTTTCCTGAAATGTTCAGCATTTTGAGTTTTGTGCCAGTTACTGAAAAAGTCCACTTTTTTGAGAATTACCCACATACCTTGAGGCTTAAATACGCTGATCTCGATTTCTGCCATTATTGAGGTCTTGAATTCAAAAGTTGTTTCAGATGAGAAATCATGACCCCCACGAAAAAGAATTTGGGACAATATAAGGGCGATATATTGAACCTTGAAAATAACGAATTTATTTGCATGTCTCTAGAATCTGGTAACACTGCTCAGTTGCTGATATACATACAGTACTAATTACCAAGCGCAGCAAGTTCTTACGAACATGAAAAAAAAAAAAGAGAGATAAAGAAAGAAAGAAAAACATTTAATAAACTTTGACTAAACCGTGATGCAATCTAATTCGTATAAAGTTGTCAGAGCAATGATAACCTGTCGTGGGGCTTTATCAGATATATTTGTACGTAGACGTACCAACGCGATTTTAATTAATTCCTTGTTCCTATATTTATACATTATTTTTCTTGTTCTGTGTGTAGACATGGTATAGAACGTACAGTACCTACTGTGTACATGCTCCATGTACTTAGACTCTTTTATACTTACGGTGTGTACGTATAAAAGATTCTTATCTATCTATATCCGAGGTTTTTTTTTTCAACTTGTGTACCTAGGTATACCTATACGTAGGTAGTATGGTAACGTAATCACGAATAGGTACGCAACGTAAAAAAAATACTGTTACATTCAAGGAATACATGTAGAATAGAGAAGAAAATCATTAACGTGATGAGTAACGTTTCAAAACGTTTAAGATTTTATTTTTTTAAGTAAAACTGACAGCATTGACATGAGCACCGGAGATCTAACTGGTTGATGATGTCTGATGAATATAAAACGAGTAAACAGGTAGATTTTGTGCAAAGATAACGAACGGTAGCGCAAATTTTTGGTATAATAAGGTAAGGTACCGGATGGAAGATGCCTTCTGAAGTAGGTTCAAGTGTGGGTGAATGTATTGTTAAGAGGATTTACTTGAGTGGTGCCCGATTGGAGATTTCCTTACGGATAAAGTCCCCAATTTTTATGGAAATTTTCTTAAAATTATTTCTTTTTTTTGAAAATTGCCGGATGTTTTTAATTCTTTATTCTTTATTCGAGTTACTCTGACAGAATTCTTGTTGTGCTTTGATGCAAACTAACAAATTTTCAATTTCATCGTTTCTATAAACTAATGCTTTTAATTTCCTTCTTCATTAAAATGTTGAATGAAAAATTACATCATCTCTCGATGAATTCCCTTCAATTTGAAGCCAATGACCCCTTCACCCCTCCTCCAAAAATTCAGCCATTATCACTGCACAATGCACATCATTGTACTATACTCACGACAGATCCGGCGTAGAAAGGAGGAAAAAGAAACCCACAGGGCCGGACGTCGACAACGAATTTGTCACCAGCTTCGCCAACTTTTTAAAGATTTTGTCTTCCCCCTTCGTTACTCCTCTCCTTTTTACACATAGCGCCGAATCTGTACACATAATTTGTCTTCGTGTAAGTTTATATGGCGAGCTACTTCGGTAAAAACTTTTTTCGTGTGTTCTGGCACCAATATTGGATTAGTTTTGGTCGTACCTACCTTCCTACCTCTCACGTACGCAGCACGCATCGAAAAGGCTTATAGATCTATTCTGAGGTGTATTTAAAAAAAGAAAGTAACTAACCAAAAAAAAAAGGAGGAGAATTATTCGCAAGCTTGACGTTCCATTTACATTGACGATGTTAGTGACTATCTCTTTGTAGCTTTTTGTATGTTTATTTCTTGAGAAGACGGTTGATGTTATGTGATGTACCTAAAAATACCAGGGTAGAGATGTATATTGGAGTCTGCATTCTATAAAATGTAAGGTACATGTCACAAGAGACAAGTTTATTGGAGGAAGTAACTTGAAAAGGTGGACTGTATGAGCAAGCACTTGAGTAGAAGCAGTTGATTAGTTACTTCTTTTTGAGTTTCAGTCGAAAGTTAGCTGACAGGCTACTTTTCTTGCTAATTTTTTTTTTTTAAGATCCTGAAAAGCTTGGTTTTCAGAAATTTTCAAGTTCTATGGAACATTAGTGAGACCAATTAAAGAGATTGTGCTAGAAGAGACATTAGATTTAGGCTAACTAGATCTTGACTATTCTTAGCTAGTTAGATTCAGGAAAAAAGTATGCTAGATATTTGATCAAACCTGACCCACTTCTCCATCACTTGATCTGTGAAATGTCACTTCCGTTTGATTGACAAGAGAGATTCAACTAGATGAAAACCATTTACATTGGAGAAATAAGTAGTTGCTAATGATCACAGTTGTTATGTTTTGGTTGATTATAGTTCATAATATACATATACTTCTACAAGGTATCAGTCTCTTTATTTAAATACATCAATCGATTCTATTGATTTAACCTAACCCAACTTCACTAGATCAGATCCACATGTATTTCAGCAATGTGGCATTCCTTCAAATCTGATTCAACTGCCTATATTTTGATCAATTTATAAATGTAATCAGAATTCAGATTCAGGATCTGATTCTGAATCATTCCTTTCGAGATGCTATCCAAGTACTTTTTGTGATAATGGATTTTGGATTAATGTTTTAAAAGAATCCATTGTGCGGACCTTCAAAAATGAGAAATCGTTCAAAGAATCTGAATCCATCTTGATCTAGGTATCTATTTTTTGCCTGCACGAATCCCTTTCATTTTTTCTTTTGATACTACCTATTTACTACTTGACAAGATCATTAGTTCCCTTGCTCCAGTAAATTTGCCTCGTGTGACACTCGCCTTAGTGACTAGAATTCTATGCTTATGACGCTATGTGACAGCTTTTCCTTCATCCATCCATGCGCATATGCTTGTCACCGACAACACAACGACATTGCTCTCGAGAATTTTGTACATTTTCAGTCACTTAGACTACATATATGAGTATACATAGCATCTCTACGTATGTATATGTTGATACAGCTTAGACGAGGCCATAAATCTTGGCTGGTACGACTTCTCGATCTAATTAATTTCTTCTCTAACGTTATGATATTTATCGCTGCAATGATTGCACTACGCGGCGTCGACGTTTTGTGGTGCTGATTAAACATATGTGAGTGCTGCTCTCTGCGACTCTATAACATCCAAACAGCAGGAAACCCCCGATCCACACCATTTGGACGGGGGACACAGCTCACAAAAGGGTAAATTTTATCAACCCATAAGTAATTTTTTTTTCGCATGTACGTTTTATAAAAACGAACTGTTGTGGCGAAGGCAAAAAAAATGGTGAGAATTTTTGGCTGTTGTGTAGATATAGTGGATATTTTTTTCTCTCTAAATCGAGTCGTATTCGGTAGCATGATTAATGGCTTGACAGCAATACGTTGGCGGCTTGATTAATATAGTGTACTCGTGTTAGTCTATATTGTAACGTAACGTAGGTAGTGTGCGTTGTTCGTCGCAAGGAGGAGGAGCAATATAGCACTAATTTTCGCCTATTTGCTAAACTATACCGTCATCGGTACGATTCGAACGTATAGAAACGTACAATTTTTTTTCGGATTGTATCGTATACCCAGATCCATATGTGTGCACGAAGGAAAAAAAAATACGAAGAACAAACACCCACATCGAGTCATAGCGAGCTTTAGCGATGGTTTTAGAAAAACTTGAAGTTTTTCGGTGCATAGGGCAAGGGTACAGCAGGTACATACGTTCGGTAAATCCATCGGGGAATTTTACTTAACGCTTCGGTAATCTATCGGTCTACGATGCAAGAGCACCGAGTAAAAAGCTCGGCAGTCCAAGTCGAAGACTAGTTAGATTTTAAATGTGCGATGCTACGTCAATGGCCGATTCCTTAGGGCTGTTTAGGTACTTTTTCAGTTCGCCCAAGCCAAGCCGAGACTGCGGAGCCCTTTTCTACACACCCATTTTTCTTTTGTATGGACGAAGAACCGCCAGCACGATACGGTTAGATTGTTGTTGAACGTCCCTTCTCTTCTATATTGTGTACGTACTTTTAGGCGTACGAGTATGTGAGGAGATTGGTGGTAGAGTGTGCGATATATACGGACGTGTTTTTCTATAAAGGTTGCTCTCTTGCTCTCACAATCTGTTTGTCTCTTTTCGGCTCTATGTATAGGTAGATACTATGTATATGTGAAGAACACGCCGCACTATGAGCCCTGTGCCGATACCGACTCCGGCTCCGGTCGTTCTATCTTTGTCACGTTCCTAACGCTTGGTTGCGTTCGACGTTGCGTTGGTTTCGCTCTCGGTGTTATTTCCGCTTTTACGTTTCCATTAAAAGGATCGTCGAAAATCTCCCTTGCAAAGCGTACAGTCTTCCGATCCTTGGCGGTAGCTACGTAGTCGTCGTCTATATTTAATCGACTTGCATTTGTGCAGATTGAACTTTTAACCGTTCGCTATACTTATTCAATTCGGTGTGCTGGGTTGTGCAAGGGAGTACAAAAGTTAAGTCGGGGTGCATATCCCTGTATTTGTGTTGGTGATTGTGAAGCATTGCTTTGCTGCCGGACTTGTATTGGTGATGTTGTGAATGGATGGAATTTTGGGTTGAGAGGAGGTTGTGTATTTTGAAACATTTGGTACAATGGCTAAGAGAGCATGGCAAGTTTTGCGTCACAAAATTTTGTTAGCCTGGATTGTTGAAACTGTTGTTGAAATGGTCAAAAATTTCATAAAAATTAGCGCAAATATTGCAAAATTGTCAAAAAATCATGAAAATTGTTGAAAATATGGTTACTACATATGTATTGAAACTGCCATAAGAATTGGCGAAAATATTGTAGAAATGGTCTCAAAATCTTAAAAACTGTCAAAAATATTCAAATTATTACAAAAATTATTTGAAATATGAATTCGAAATTGGGTGGTTTGAAATCGCATGGCACAAAATTGAAAACCGCGAAAAAGGGACTTAAAATCGAGTTTTTGTGGGTAAAAAAGGAAGGGAGGGAACTGGAAGGTTGAAATCCCTTCATTTTTTTTTCATTGGCGGTCAGGCTAGACCAACAATTGGTCCCGAGATGACTTTAGCTAAATCGAACTCTATTGCGAAAAAATTAAGAGAATTATCAAATATATTGATGATTTTAGCTTGCACACTTTTCATTTCGTTTGATAACTCATCCTATGGACACGTTTTCACTTCCAGACAGTCTGGCTGTAGCTCTATGCTCTGCTTGTCTGCAAATTATTCTTCCAATAACGCAGCTCATCCTCGAGGCAAGGGCCAGATTATGTCTATGGACTTAGCATATGTAATACCTATCGATTCAGAAAATACCATACACCAAAACCTGTATGGTCGACCTTCACATTGGCATTAACCGAATAATGGTAGACTATGAATTGAAAAAAAAAATAGAATCGTCATTGATAAGTATAACGGACCTGTTCAGTGTATCCTATTCATATACCATATCGCAAATTCGTCCATCGTCCAGCACCCACCGTCCATCGGTGGACAGTGGCATGACACGGTATTCGCGTATTATAATTTATCATTTTTTTTTTCGTTGCAGTTTTATCCGATGACAGGTTGGTACGTGGTCATAAATTAACACCGCGCTATGGTTATTTAATTTATGGCTGATACGACGACGGTCGACGGCGACACTGTTATATTTGTATGTATTCGCGTGTAGTGGTATAGGTACGACAAGCTTCATGCTACGTTTATACATGTGTATATCTATAGGACAGCGATTAAAAACTTCAAAGGCATCGGAACGCGCACCCGAGTTTTGACCAAATACAAAAATTTCTATTCGGTGCTCTATACGAGTATTATGGTGATGTGATAACACACCCATGTACAGCATCCCCATTTTATAGTCGTGTTTTCTCCCCCGTTCGCGGCTCGACGTATCCGCACATGCACATTTTCATGTCGATTCTCCAACAATCTCCGAGCTTCGCGAGCTTGATCGTGTGGAACACGATTCGATGAAACGCGATAATTTCTCGTCGTTCCGGATCTACGTATACGTTGCAATGTGTATAAATCATTTTTAATTTTCGTTTTCGCGCCAGTGCCACTGATGGCCGAGAACTTGGACGAGTTTGTGCTCTGTATGCACGAAGACGATATGCAACGATGTCAGTGCTTCTTAAAATATCAAAGGTATCTAAATTACGTATCAATAATTCGTATAAGATTGCAGAATTTTATTGTTTACTTAAGTATTTCGGAGTAAAACTTGGAAGAGGAATTATTCGTGGAATCAAAAGTGAGATAATATGTTCATAGGAGAATGCCAAGTGACACCGCGATAACCTTGAGTGATAACGATGGAAACTCTATGTACTTATATGACGATAACGAACCTCGTGCGCGATAATTTTATCCAAATAACACGTTTTTTTCGAAGAAAAACGTCGCAAGGTGCAATGGAAAAGAATATGCAGGCACGATACGAGGTATTATAATGAGCCAGAGGCAAATCAGAGATGAAAAAAAGTTCCCGCCATTTCCACACTACCCAAGAAACTATGAAACATTGAAACATAGGAAATACTTTTGCTCATTGAATTTTTGAAGTCTATAAAGTCGTGATATTTGAAGTTTTCTTGAAATTTTCAAAGTCCAAAAAGTCATTTGAATTCTGAAAAATTGTCCAAGTCCAATTCCAAGCACAAAAAATCTGTAAATTTTTACTAATTCAAAAAATGCAAACAAAATGTCTAAAAGTCATTGATTCAGCTTTCAATGCGACCCTTCCCCCTCACTCTCACATCAACTGAATACCTGAAATTTACACAAAGATGAAAAATTAGTCTATGCTTTTTTTGAATTGTCTTCTCAAATTCTCTTCTTTTATTCAAAAATTTCTTAACCTTACCTAATCTATAATGCAGTCCACAAAACTCGATTTGTACACTCTTACTACAGTTCGTATCAACATGTTTTATTTTTTGCCACACAATGCACCAAAAACACAATATCTTGCTAATTTGTAAGAAAGGAAGTGAGTAAGTGTATCGAAACGCATCCACGATATTTTTAATCACCAAACAACTCTCGATCAATTTCCGATACATACAATTATTATAAGTTTCGATTATACTCTCTGAAGGTAACAAAAACGAAGAAAAACCGCAGGTGAAACTGGCCAAGGTGTGTAAAGGATATTACGAGAGTCAGAGCCGTAGACTCAGGGTGTATAAAGAATCGCGTAACATTTGTACAGACCGGTTGGTTACCTCGCATGGAAGACGGAAAGGGAGGAGTTTAGCGTTGGCAACCATCAAAAGACGGGTTATTTTGGACGTACGAATTGCTCTTCGTCGTCGCAGATGTGACGAGCTTCCATTTCATAGACTAATATAAGACGAGTCGCAGCACACTAGTGAATAGGTACATAGAGATCGAGGGGAAAAAAGAGAACATTTAGAAAAAAAAACTACGTGCATACGTTCCAGTATGTCGTTTGTATGTATGTACATGGAGCACTAAGCAGGATTGGAAAAAGATGAAAATGACGTATACGGAGTCGCGTTGTTTTTCTCACCGTTTGTTGGAAAAATTACATACAAAAAGAAGCTGTATTCGTGTGGGAGGGTATCGGGATGGGTTTCGATGAGAGACAGAAGAACGTACGTATCGGGAAGAGAACAAACGCGTAGCAGAATAGATGCGGAAAACATAGAGAGAAAAAAATGATTAAGATTGCAATCGCGTCTAACACTAATCGTATAACGATAAAAATGGGAAGAGAGCAACTTCTCGCTGGAAAATAAGGTTTAAAACTCGGTTAACTGTAGATAAACTGAGGCATGTTCGAAAATAGTGAAAGCTTAGGGTAAAGTTTAATTTAGTAGCTGTCAGTAGAGAAGAAAAACACGAAAGTAGGATTCGACGCTGCGCTGCGCGGATGGAAATGGAAACCCTGGGGCGTGCGGCAAGGCGCAGCGAGAGACCGGAGGAAGGAGGCGAAGGGAAGATGACGCTTTTGCAACGGTGTATATATAGCACCCGTAACATCGGAGTTTGATTGGGAAAAGGCGCGTACCAAGGAAATAGAAGGAAAATGTGCCGGGATGTATTATGAAGAAGAGCGGAGTAAAAGGACTGCTGCCATCCGGAATTGATTGGATTCGATGATTCAAAGTTCGTTCTCTCTCTCTGTCTCCGTCCCTCTGTTCGGCAGCTCTCTCTGTGAAATGTGTATAAGCGAAAACCTTCTTACTGGAATGGGACAGATAAAGCAGGGTTTCTCAGACCGACGCGCCAACCAAAGGTCAAAACTTAACGCCAGCCTAAATATATCAAAAATATTCGTGGAATATTTTTATCGAGTTTTATGGTATTTCTTATTCGAAGTAATGTCGCTGTGTCTCTTTAAATCGTCGCAAAAATGCCAATAGGTGATTAGGTCTCGATTAGTTATTGATCTGGAGGCAAGCCTTGAATTTTTGGTGTTGAATTATACCCATTTTCAAGTAGATTTAAAGGGGGAAAAAAAACTCTTTTCAAAAAATACTTCCCTTCCAATTATTCGAATTGTTTGAAATACTGACTAGGTAAATAAAAATGTGATATTTTGCACACAGGTAACTACAGAATAGATTCATTTTCTGTTGTTATACAAATGAGCTAAATCGAGACCATCCATCGATACCGCACACAAACAATAAGATAAAAGCATATTACCCCCTAAGCAGGGATCACACAATTCAGCCACACGTACCTATAAAGGAATTCCGAAAAGAGAAAGCCTGCTCACGTCAAAGGTGAAAGTCGCAACCAGGTTGGAAAAAACCACCCTCGGACGAACTCTTGATACGCTCTCACCTGCCAATTAATTCGCATAACAATAAATCCGGCATTTGGCCTCGTTGACTCGTTGTAAACACATAGCGACGTGAAATCATCATAGTTACTAAGACCCTGGCTGACTTGCTCGTATTTTCGAGTATAAAAACACCACACTTTTGCGATCCGTGTACAGCTCTACGATTCGAGACCGGCGACGAAGCGGAGAGCGAGAAAAAAAAGCCAGAAAAAACTCATTTCTCTTTTGTTGCGAATTCTCCGGAGATTATCTGTCAGTAAAACCGTAACCGATAAGTTATATTCAAGCGAAACGCGGAAAACCCGAAAAACCACTGGTAAGGAAAGAATCCGAGCTTTTCTAGAATTACGGATATTCTGCTGGAAATGAAACGATATTGTCAATAGTTCGCCATTCCGCACATTTATCAAATACGTGAGCTCATATTTTTTTGTTAATTCGGATTTTTTTCTCCTTGTCGTCTCTTGTCCCCTCTTCCTTCGAACGATAAACGATATTCACTGCGAAAGTCGAAATGCTGCGGCAGGCTTGATTTTTTTCTTCCCCTTATGGGTTTCAACATCTTGTGCTGATGGTAAACACTTTTCCGTAGTCGCGTCGCCGTCCAGGTTCCTGGCGTTTATTTCAAACCGGTTTGATGAGCCGAGATCCGCGTCGCGTCGCGAATTTAATTAATAAATTTATCGGGTATTTGTAATTCGAGCCACGGCCAAGATCGAGCTTGGGAAATTGAACGATGCTCGAATGTGTAAACGACTCGAAGAACTGTGATGCTCGCCGATAAGCGCTGCCGCCAAGGCATGGCCATCGAGGCGTCGATAGGATTTTTTTTGAAAAATTACGAGTATCTAGGGTTTGAATTTAACCCCCCCCCCCATCCGTAGTTGACTTGAAATCGTAACTGAATAAAATGGTGACCAAATTCCATAAAAATTTGTTATAGTATCGAGTAAATTTCAGTACATCTCATCGTATTAGAGACGTAGACCCTCCACAGCTGAATTATTAAACCCCATAGGTCGTCTACATCTACACCACCCTGCACTTGTATCTTTCACCAAGACGAGGAAGACCCCCTCCCAAGTGAAAAAAACCTCTTACACCGTTAGCAGAGAATCTGTCGCGTTATCAGTACCCACTTCCTATTCTGCACCTCACCCTGAAACCCAACTACCCACACAGTGATGAAATGGAGACACTGGAGGCCAGGGGAAGGGGTACAAGTACGATACGACGAGACGAGACGCACAGTAGGGCGAACATCTTCGCGATATTATTTCGAGTCAGCGAAGAGGTCGAGCAGGGTGATGAAGACCGAGGAGGAGGGTACGTACGACGACGAAAAAGATAGAACCCTTCTTTTTAAATGGGAAATTCTCGTTTCCGCGTTCAGCTTCCCTATCGAGAGCGCGCCACGGTAGCGGCGTTTGTCACTAAAGCGCAAATTAAATATATGGAGCATCCGTGTATAAGTTTGACTAGCGAATAAATCACTGTAAATGTCACCGTCTTGTCGGATGACAGAGGTCGGCGCGGCGGGACGCGACGAGCGGGTGTAATACCAGTGACAATGTAATGTATCCTTCTTCCATCCCTTTTTGCCACTTACCGCCAGCCAGCGCCATCGCCGGTGCTATTCGTCCTCCTCGTATAGCCGTTTTACATTTTGGCAAAAGCTGAAATTTTATTCCCTCGTCGAGTTCGGTTATTTTAAACCGCGTGAAATTTCGGGCTTACTCCGCAGCCGCCATCGTCATCCGATCCAGAATACTATTGCTGCCTGCCATTGTTGCCATCGTGCAGTACACGATGCTCTCTTTTTTTTTGCTGCTCCTCCTGGCGTCTATGGGTACTTTTTTACTAAGCCGAATACCGACGCTCGCGTGGTGCCAAGCGCGATTACCCGTCATTATTTTAGCGATATATGCTGCCTGCTTGCTTGCGTTACCATTAATGAGTAAATACGCACCCATGCTCGCAGCTTGGATCATTTATACAATCGCACCTGATGTAACCGGCAAGTACGCAGGCTGCGGTGTGCTTTACCTATCTGCATATGGTACGTGGATTTTATACACCGATGCTAAGGTAAATACCGCCAGCTACGACAAACTTTGGGCAATACGCGACAATTGTGCAAATATTTAACAATCCAAAGATACTCGTACTTTTGCATGGGCGGTTTCGTAGTTATTTCGCTCCTGATATGCCAACATAAGAGAAGGAAATGATTGTGAGTTGGTTTTGAGGATGAAAATAAATTGAAAAATTTGTTTTTCAATTTCAGAGGCATTTTAACAAAATTTTAAAATTGACGGGTGCTAAAAAAGAATCACAAATTTATTCATGATTGTGTTTTATCTGAAAAAGTAAGAGAATTTCAAGCTCTACAATTTTCATCCCTTGCATTTTTTTTTTCATAGCACCCTTAGTTTGATAAAAAAAATCCATGTTTATGGGAAATGTACTAAGCTGATGACTACTACATTTATAATGCGTTGGAGACAAGCACTACAGATCTATTTCTCAGGTGAGGGTGATTTTGAACCAAAATGCCGAAAGGGTCACAGTAAGATTGATGGAGGGGTGTAGTAGAGAACCATAAATTAAAATTGATGAAATGTCACAACTCAAAATGGTTCTTTCAAAGTTGAACATTAATAAAATCAAATTAGTAGGAATAAAAACATTCATATTTTTGAAAAGCAAAAGTTCTGAGGTTTTCAAAAATGTGTTTGATTACCAAAAAATGATCGAATAGTTGTATGAAAAAAGAGTCTGCATTTTTTGTCAGTTTCAATCAGCAAATTTTTCACTTTTATCCATCGAGATTTCGTTTCCAGTCATTTTTCTGGCTAGTCTTCTATGATGATGCCGAGTCCTATGTACACCTTTTGATAGTTCTCCTCGTAATTTCATTTCCATTCAGCATTCTCGATTTCTCGACCATATGACTATGACTAAAAAGACGGGTGTTAGCCCAGAATACCCTTCAGCCTTCCCTCTGAAGTCTGAACACCTCGCTCGTTAATTTTAATCGCATTTGCCGCGCCACGTCTGCCATGTATTCATTATTTATTAAGCTACGACGACGACGTTTCAACCATGCAAACATTTTGCGAACATTTCCGTCTCACTTCAGTCGACGTGTGCGCTTATACGACTCGAAAATGCGCTGCTAAACATTCTTTTGCTAGCAAGTTCCAAGTTTCGTTCGTCGTAAGGTTTGTACGAGTACATACAGCAGAAAGCAGCCAGAAGCAGGAGAGAGGAGGAGGTATAAAGCAGACGTGAATGTATGGCTTTACCGAGATATGTTTCAAGTTTACTATATAAATTGGATGTTCGCGAATCGTATCGTATTAGCGTGATGAAATGGTAATTTCCGCGTCGCGCAACCTCACCCCGTCTGTTCAGCCACCCCCTCAGCCAGCCAATCCTCTTCTTACGTATGTTAGATTAGTTGTGTAAGCTTTTTCAGCGCGATACCGTGTAGAAGTAGGTTTCATTTCACGCGCACCATCGAACGAGCAACGAGATGTGTAACAAGTGAATCTATGCTAAATACTGTAAACCTTAAGATACACGACTAGTCGACTACACGTATTTGTAATGAGCAGATAGATAGATAGGTAGGTGTTTCAATAGCCTATGTAAGGCTATATAGTGAGCAGTGTTTACTTTTGAGAAAATATGAGTTTTGAGATGAAAAACATGAGGTAAAAAGATAGAAAAGGGTGCAAGAAGAATCGTTGGAAAAGTTGGTATGTTGGAGTGGCAGTAGAAATATTTTTTTTCATTTTTGGCTTGATTTATGGGGTTGTGCTGACCTTTGGTGTGGAAATAGAGTATTTATAAATAATCTAAGGGTGAAGGAACAAAGATGAGAATTTTACTGCATCGTACATCCTTTGGAAACGGAACGAGATTGTTGAAAGGTTTATAGCTCCTTCTAATCTTATGCTTAAATAACTTAATTAATTTAAGATTTGATGAATTATCCTAGCTAATAATTAATGTTTTATTATTTCTGTTTTAGGTGAGTGTCAAATTTTCTCTATCTATTGTCTAATTTGAAGATGAAATTAGGTGAGTGCATATATGCATATAGATTAATTCGATTTCAGATTTATGGAGAGGATTTATTACCTTTTTTTTTTTCAACGAAATCAAAATCAAAACTGCTTTTATTAAATACTTCTATTATAATTCTAAAAAGACGAAGTAACCAAACAAACCCTGAATATTTGATGCCAAGAATGGAACTGACATAAAAACTTGGAAAAAAGAACAATACTTCAAAAGTTAAGTTCTGTCACATCATTTCTAGAGTCCAGCACTAGAATAATTGAGTGAATACAAAAATCCACCCGCACATTTCATTATCTCCATCGAATGAAATTAAAG
>FIZU01018298.1:0-29451 GCA_900064475.1 Pseudococcus longispinus | reverse complement strand
TTTTTTTTTTTACTCAGATCAATTTTAATTTTTAAGCTGCCTACATACGGTGCCAAAAGTTTACATTTGTTCGTTTTTTTTCTTGAGGTTTTAAGTGTTCAAAAGTCGAAGAATTACTGTTCTTTTTTTCAAGTTCGACTTTGAACTTTGGTGTCATTTTAAAACTAGTGGCGGTGCCAAAAGTTTATGTTTGTTCGTTTGTTTGTTTTTTCTAGATAGTAAGTATTCAAAAGTCAAAAAATGACTTTTCTTTTTAAACTTTGACTTTGAACTATTGTGCCATTTTGCCAATATTTTACTTAGGTGAAGTTAAACTACCAATGGTGCCAAAAAATTACGTGTTTGTTCCTGTTTTTTTCTAGATTGTAAGTGTTCAAAAGTTGAAAAATGACTTTTTTTTTTATAAACTTTGACTTTAAACTTTTGTACTGATACTCATAGTTGGACAAAATACAGTTTCTATATTGTTTTTTGAAAAGTAAACCAAATAAAGTTTATTGAAATTGAAAATATCATGTTTGTCTTCATGCCATCATTTAGGGTGTAAAAATAAAATTTTCAGGGTGAATATATTTTTTAAAATGCTTACAGTGCCCGAATTGAAGAAAAAAAAAATTTACAGTGTCCAGCTTCACTTCAAATAAAGCTGAAGTTTGTTAATATGACAAAAAAATGGATGTCCCACTTCACCCCAATATACGGGGTGAAGCGGGACAACCTTTGCCTTTTTCAAAAAAGGTCATCATTTTTTTCAAAAATTTCGAAAAAATCAGCGCTCAGAGAGGAAGTATAGAGCTCCAAAATGAGCCATTGACCACGACTCTATCTTCATTATTACGTGAGTTATGAGCAAAAAACCTCGAAAATCGTCCCGCTTCACCCCACTTGCCAGTACCTAAGTAGATATAAAATGAGTTGGAAAAAATTTAAGTTTCTTGATTTTGCTGAAACTGCGATAAATTATGAATATTGACTTGAAACCACTCCAGAAATTATTTTTGGACCCTTAAGCCATCTCGGAGGAGGTTGTGGGTTCCCAAAATGACGTCATTTAGGTATTTTAAAACAGAATTGTAAAAATGAGAAAAAGTGAACGAATTTGGTCTAAATGCAGGTTAATGATGTATTTAGCTGTCATTGATGATATATTGCTAGAAAAAATTTTTTCAACCAGAAATGACCCCTTTCAAAGCGAAAAATGGGCGAAAAAATCTATTTTTGGCATTTTTGAAGGTGAAGTAACATGAAATAAAATTCTAAAAAAATACAAGGTTGTACATTTGGACTAGGTACACAATACATATTTTTTTCAGAATTGCAGCTTTGAAAAAAGTTATCAAAATGGCCGTTAGAAAGCTTAAAATGTCCATTTGACCTTGAAAAAGTGCTCGAAAATTTTTTGAAAAAATTTCATAAATTACCCTTAATATTATCTACTATCCCTGCAAGTTTGAAAAAATCCTTTTGAGAACTGCCAAAATAGAAATTTTTGACGAAAATTCAGATTTAACCTTCCCAGAAGGGGTTTGGGGATATTGAGCTAAAAATTTTTTCACCGGAGTTTTATACCATGAGAACCAACTTCCACTGGATAATTTCAAATTCGCTACTCGGGACAAACCCACCCTTGTAAAACTGTTTATGGTCTGTCATCGTTTGCTAAATTTGGGTTTCAAAATTGCTCGAAATTTCAGTCACGTGGTTCGATTTTGAAATATCAAGATGAAAAATTTGATAACTAAGTATTTAATTTAGACCTTCCGAGTTGCTGTGGAATATTTTCTCGATGACCTAAATTTTTTCAATCGAACGTCAACATTTTACCTAAAAATATTATAAGAATCGTATAAAGAGTCTAATTATAAAAATCAATTCTTTTTGGAAAAAGGGAGGAAGATTGACATCTAGACATGCTAAATTGAACGATACACTAAATAAATTAAAAGAGCAGTTGAAAAATCAATCAAATTCCAAGTTTCAACTATATTGAAGTTTATTGGTTAATTATTGATGAGTTTTTGAAAATATAAAAAGCGTTAACGTGGAGTTTCGATTAATTATTCGACGTTCAAGATCGATAGAAAGAAAAACACGCTTTCGAAGTTCGAAGTATAAAAAAAAAAGACCCCTCCCTCCCGAAAATTCGGATCGTCTTTCTTTTCAAAACAATGTAAAAATGGACTAAATATTGTGAAACCGTTTGAAAATAGCTTTCAAGTGTTTCAAATAAGATTAAAATTGTTTCAAATCTCCTGAAAATCATCAAACTGGTTATGAATATTATTCAAAATGCAGTAAAAATAATTCAAATTGACGTGAAATTTTATTCAAATTGCTTTAACATGTTTTAAAATAGCACCCATTCGAAATGCTCGAAAAATCACGACAATTGATTAAAATATTCTAGCAATTGTAGAAATGGAGTCAGAATGGTTGGAATTTTGGGGAAAACGATTCGAGAGAGCACAAAAACTGTAAACAAATTTTTAAAAAACAGGATCAGAATTTTTGGAATTTTTGAAAAATACTCGTATCATTCAAAATGCTGATTCGTGAAAAAATTTCAAAGTTACGATAGGCTAGTATGGAATTTTGCAAAGTGATTAAAAAATAAAATTTATAGAGCCAAGCTGGACGGTGGGAAAGATATTGCTACCAACCCCATCCCCTCTACTAATGACAAAATCGCATTTCAAATCAGGAAAATAGGTTTTAAGTTGGGAAATTTGAGAAAGTTATGGCCTCCCTTTTTTTTTTTTTGGCAATTTTGCATTCTGAGTTAGAAAATTGCATTCAAATTTAAAAACTATCAATTTCATCCCCCCTCTTCCCAAAGGTACTTGACATTTTACGAATAACTAATATTTTTTCAATTGAAATTTTTTTTCAAATCCCATGATGATTTAACACTTTTTGCTTTTTTTACAATTTAAATAAATTTCGCGATATTTTGAGCCAATTTTACGATATTTCACATAAATTTCATAATGTTTCTTCAGTTCTTCACTTTTTAACCTACGAATGCGCTATTTTTCGCAATTTTTTCCGACACCAATTTGTTAACAGGTTTTTCTCAATTTTTCAAACATTCTTCCACTTATTTCAAGCAATTCTTAATCTACCTGTTTCGAAGACCATCTAAATTATGCATTTTTTCCACACACCTCTCAACTACCTACATACAAAGACCAGAAATCCATCAAATTCTCGAAAAGAATACCTAATAATAATAATAAATTCTCGCTCCAGATCCGCGGACACACACCGTAATCTCACATAGCACCATAAACAGGATCCAGACTCTTTCTCCATTCTTTCATCTTTCTGAATCCCCCTCGAGGCTGACTTCGCTATTCCGCGACCTTTGATTAGCCTATAACGCGAGCCCGAGCCGAGCCAACGAGAAGTCGGTGATTTACGACGAGCATTCGCTAAATAATACGTTTACCTAAGCGAAAAATTGTATAAATTAATAGCACATAGTATAGGGAAAAAATTATCGTAAAGACGTAGAAAAATATCCACGAAGACAGGGTATGAAAAAAACCTCAAATAAGTATATACCTACTTATGTAGTAGGTATATAATATACCTAATTCGAGCGAAAAAAAATCTAAGAAGAAACGACGATCGAACTATAATAGATTGCCCGGAAGCGATAAAACGTTCAATCTCAGGTATCCTCGGTTTGGTTGGCGCTGATCGTATAGTGCATTTAGTTCGACGTATGTATCCATTTAGCTTATACGATCGTAAATAGTTGGATAGCTACGGTGCAGTCACGACGGCGACACGTAAAAGTGGTGGGCTGAGAAGGAGAATAAAAATGGTGAAAAAAGAAGGAAGAAGAAATTAATAAAGTATTTGGAACGATTTGTTGTGGATGCATGGGCAGTTAACCTTTTTACAATTATAGACCTTTATAGATCGAGATAGATATGTTAGATGCAGTGTGCCATTAAAGAAGTATTGGAAGTATCTGCAGTCTGATTGTTACCTATCTGTAGTATTCACCTAGCAATTTATAAAGTAGTAAAATTAGCTCATTTTTGTATCCACACATCGGAAATATGGTTACTGCAGGAAGAATTAATATGGAATATGATACGATGACCCTCATACGTCTCGCAAACTCTGCTACATATATTTTTAATTCAAACAAATTGTGCATAAACGCGTGTCGCCAATTTGTATATAGATAAATGGCACCACTCGTGTATAATTAGCCCGTATTGTGGCGTAATTAAAACTTTAAAATTATGTACAACCACAAATGGTAGCAGCAGTTGGTCTCGTTGGTGGAATTTTTTGCAATCGCGAGTACACACGTCGTGCGGTGTATCAATATATGGGTGTAATATTTTACCCCGTGTATATACTTATTACCTTAGGTAGCTATATAATTATCTACCCAGCACAATTATTTTACCATCGAGTTAATTCTATTCGCAGATTGGTGCGGTGCAACTGGGTTAAACCGAAATTCGAAAATTATTACTTAGACGACGAGAAAGAGCAGCCGAAATTAAGTTATAAGGGGGTTGGTACCTCTATACGATAAATTGCACCAAATAGTCTCGAGAGCTGCGGTGCCCCGGTGCTATGAGTTTTTGTAGAGCTGTTATGCTCGATATACGTTTAAATAGCGGTGGCACAGTAATAAAAACAAGTCGGCGTACTCAGCACTATAATTTACTATTAGAGAATTTATTCATTTTGTTCTATGACGTGCTGGTATTGACTCGAGACACGAAATAAACCGAGCAACGGATATCAGAGATCGTTACATTGAGAACAGTAGTTCCTATAATGTGTCGATTATCTCGCCTTTCATCTCATCTTTTAGTCTTTGTCAACTTTGGATCGTACGATAACGAAAAAACATCGGAGAAAAAATACACTCAAGTACAGAGGCGCTTAAGCGGCCACAAAAAGGTACAAATTATTACGTGGAAACGATGTTCGTATTTTTATCAGGTGTTATTATATTGTAGCCAGAGATACCCGAGGAAGCACAACACAGATGAGACCGATCAACTTCATTATCATTGCTCGAAGCGCATAAAATCTCCGCGTTAAACGGCCCCTTATTACTCAATAATTCGAAATTAATATTAATTTTTATGGAAAAATTTATCTATCTACGTTATTTCGTCGGTCTGCAGCTCTGCGCTGCACGGTCGTCGATACACAGTAGTTGTATATCTTGTACGTAGCCATGTAGTAGGCATCCTGGTAAAAGCAAAACGTTTAATTATAATTCCACGAAGCTTCATATACCATTTACCCTGTCTGTCCACCTGTTCGTCGGCTATAGAAGAGTAGAAGCCGGTCGAGAGAAAGAGAGAATACCAACGACACGGTGTATCATTATCGACGCAACGTTTCAATATGCTAATTGAGTACTTTGAACTGTTATTATTATACACTCGTATGTACCTAAACGTATACGATATATTGAGAGATAGAAATAACAACAGCAGCTCTCCTACTCTGGCCCTGGTTATTGGTATCTCATTTTGAATGCCTATGTTGAGGGTAGAATACGAAATTTGGCTATAGGAACTTGGCAAACTGCACCACCCTTCGTTCTCTTCAACATTTCATACTCTGTGGGGAAGCTCGGGTGAGAATTTTTTTTAATAATCAGACGTGATTCTGCATCAACTCACACAGAGTGAAAAAAAAAGCAGAGATTATAATCTGTACGTGAACATCTTTCTCTCTCTGTATACCTAGCTATAGTTTTGGCTTCAAACGATCAGATAACGAGGTATACGTATAGATGCGTGATAAGTATTTAATTGCTGAAAGCTATACAGTAAGAAGCATTATGGATACAGAGGTGATGCTATTTATCGTTTGTACCGAGGTATTCATCGGTTGTCTATTTAAAATTCCATTGATATTGGCGCGATTGACATGTTAATGGGAGAATAGACGCTGCTGTACGTATTTAGTATACGGGAGATGTATTTTCTTTTTTTTTTTCTTTTTTTTTTTTTTTGGGCGATAAAGCAAGCGTAACTAAGCCTGTATCTTTGTTGACCCGTAGTATACCGGGTGTGCATATTGTGTAGAAAGGGAATCGACACCTGGTCAGATGTGTTTAGCCGAGTAAACCTTAGACAAGGGTGTCAGCGCGTATAAAAGCCAAACATTTACCATAAAATTTGGATTAAATGTTATCAAAGGAGGGAAGAACCGTGTAGAATGATATAGGTAGAGGCTCGAAGGAGGTTGAATGAGCAGATTTGGATTTTAAGATGGTGTATTGGCGATTTTGTGCGGTGCTGTTCCTGTTTGGATAGCGAAAAATGGGAGATTGGGTGGTTGAGGTGGAAAATTTGCTTTAATAGAGTTGTTAGAGGGTGGAAATGGCGGGATATGAAATTTGCTTTGATTTTCCCTCCATTGAATGCTACAAAATTTAATGCCTTCTAGTTTTGTTGCATTGTGATTTTTCAAGAACCGAGTGGTTCATTCGATAGTACTCTACAAGTCCTTTAAAAAATGTTATATATACATATTGTCTATTTTCAAAATTAAAGGAGCTAAGAAAATTTGAATTTTCCTAACTCCTTGAATATTGAAGTTGGGCAAAATATCTACATGAACAATTCGGTAGTACTTTTTAAGCCCTATAAAAAAGGTCATATACAAAAATTGTCTATCTGCAAAATTGAAGGAGCTAAGAAAGATTCAAATCAAATATTCTTTACTCCTTGAAAATTGAAGAGGAGGCAAATGTCTACATAAACAGTTCGATAGTACTTTTTAAGCCCTACAAAAAAGGTCATATACACAAATTGCCTATTTCCAAAATTGAAGGAGCTACAGAGGATTGAATTTTATTAGCACCTTGAATATTGAAGATAGGCAAAATGTCCACATGAACTTTTTCGAAGTCATTACTAAATACTACAAGATGCGTAGATTAGATTTTGAAATTAACTGTTTTATGATGGAATTATGGAAAATGCGACGTTGCCAATAATACATTTTGTACGTGAAATTGACCACCAGTTGTGGTAAAATTTGTTAAATTGAGAATTTAATAAAATTAATCAATAAATCTTGTAGTAAATACATGATACGTGCATCTATGAAGATCACATGTACACTCACTGCCTACCAAAGAACCCGGAGGCAACGTTGCCAATAATACATTTTGAATTGGAATTGGAAATTACAATTGAAATGAAATTACTTACTGAAATTCAATGGATCGAGAATGTAACCGTGGATTTTTGTAGTATTGGGCACGAGTAGCGAGGAATCTCATTTACTCAGGTTATCTATCTTTGAATTTGAAGGAGCTACAGATGTTTGGACTTCCTTGGAGCCTCTAATATTACAGATAGGTAAAAACTGAATAGAAACTTTTTTAAAACCCTTGAAAAGTTCTCCAAAATACATCTTTAAGATTTCGAAAAGGACGTATTTTTAGAATTTCAGAATGCGACGTTGCCAATAATTCATTTTGAACTAAATTTGCGAAATTAAAAAATAAATTGAATAAAAAAAATGACCAAATTCTGGTAATCCTTCGATGGTATGATGCGCGCTACAATAAACTTACTCACATTACCTATCTTTGGAACTGAAGGAGCTACGAAATTTCAGAATCACGTCCTTCGTAACATCTTCAATATCAAAAGGCGAATTCTCCGACGACGTAAACAAAACGTTATTTTTTTCTCATTTCGAATGTAATCAATCATAATTACCCCGCAGTCTGGGGGTATTCAATGTAACCATAGCGAAGTCGAAAGCATCTATCTAAAATTTCACGAATTGAATTTAAACTGCGTTGACCTTTTCGGTACATAAGAAGAAGCCGAGCTGCTTTGAAATTCCTACGCAAATGACGATCTCATTTCAGAGAGCACCCTTAAGAGAATGGTAATTAAGAAGATGAGCACGTCTTAATGACTTTAACCCTTGACGAGGAAAACGAAAAGGAAAAAAAACCATATCAAAATACCAGACGAACCATCATCAGTCGTCGGTACATAACCCTGGAGGGAAGATTTTGAAAAATTACCAGCATCGTAAAAAGGCTATACTCGTACAGTCATCTACTAGGTAGGTAAATCGATCATTCGAACCTACTGTAATCGCACGCTGACCGCACCAAAGCGACATTTGGAATTCCCCTACAAACATATACTAATCGTACGACGACGTGATAAAGAAGACTTCAATGAAAAGGAAACCTTAATAGAAGGTGTGCGCAAGAGTCATTTCGAACAGTACGACGAAAACCTTTATTATTATACGAGAAACTGCCATGCCAAGGTACACTTAGGACGAAAAAAGAGAAGAAGAGTGAATTGGCAGAGGGGTAGAAGCAAAAATCGAGCTAACTGGGGGTAAGAGATATAAAAGACGGTTGGTGTTTTCTTGTTTACCGTTTTCTTTACAAATGACCCGCCGATCTGATTGTGATATGTGTTTGTCGGCGGCATGGCCAGAAGGGTGGGACAGTTTTTAAGTCATCCAATTTGCCGCTTTGAGTTCGCACAATGAAATGGGATTTTATTAATATCGTTTCGCTCTGCTAGGTTTTCATCGACGGCGGTGGTGGCTTTTTCGACCTTTTCGACTGTCGCGAAAATGCTCAACCAAGTTATTTGTCAGCAGAATTTTCATGTGGAGGTTTTCAAGTCGGTAGCGGTTGTACGCGCGAATCATGGTGGCAATTTGTCTTGGCGGTTGCGAAGGTGCCACGGTTTACGCTGAGAATACCGCCGGCTGAATCAACATGGAATTTTCTCGCGTTCGAGCACCCCATCCCCTATCTTCGGCCCTTCCAGCCATCTCGGTTTCAAATACGATTAAGTATGTAGTGAAAATCATAATCGTCAGGCAGCGCTACGTGTCATGTCGTCGAGGATAAAACGAGGCGTTTTGCATTTTTCGTTCTTCAACTGCGAACGAGCCAGGGTTCGGGCGGAGGAAAAATCGTGTACTATATATACTTCATAAATATTTAAATTGCGTAATTTACTGTTCCCATTGAAAAAGTATTTAAATTTTCAAAAGCACCGGAATTATATAAACAAACGAATTCATCGTAGAATTTGTAATTTTCCTTAAAACTACAAAACCTAAGCTGACTGGATGGCGAGGTGATGAAGGGGATGCGCGAGAAACACTTGTCGGTCGTCGCCATCGTTCGTCGATCGACGTGCTGTCGCTGTGGCGATTATTCTTGCCGAAGCGACGAATACTACTGTTCTTAATATAAAATAGAGTAATTAAAAAGGGATGAAAGCGAAGCACTAGATTGGTCGTGTGTGCGCCGAGCTGCGGGGCGAAGGGAAAAACAAGTACGCGTATTTACACGTTTGGTAGAAAATTTAATTAAAATTTTCGAGTCGTTGAACGATTCGGAGCCATGTCGGGGTGTCGGATCTCTTCATCTTTCGGAGCTGATGACGGGTTATTCGAAGCATTCGAATATTCGCCTCTAAATACTCGAATATAATGTTATTCGCGTTCTACGGTTGGACGAATACGACGAAATATAAATCGATTAACACGTAATGCAGGGCGCACTGTGTACCTACGTCTACGTACTGCTCGTTTCACCTGTTGAATGACCCCCTTTGTTGCAAAATAAAAGAGTAACAAGTTCTCAAGAAAGTTTGTCGGATTAAATTTCGCTTTGTACGCCGCGAGGGTGCGCTGTCGGCGGTTCGAAGGCTGCGGTGGCGTTGTTTTTTTCCCCATCTTACGCCTTTGAGTTTGATGGCGTATAAAGTCGAGACAAATTTTCAAACCGAAATGATTTATGGATTGTTTATTATTCGTGTACTCGTATGATTTACTTTCACCATCGTCGTAGTGCTTGTACCTGCGTAGATGGCGTTTCGAGGGGGATTAGGAGCGAAGACGAATTAAACGATAGATTAAGAGTCTTCGTTTTACCCGTCGGCTTTTCCGCCGCTGCGCCGCTCGTGTGGTAGTAATTATAATCGTACGTAGGAACGAGTCTATCCGAATGATTTATGTAATTAGTCCAATAACGAATACGAAGCGTCGGTACCTGGTTCGGTTTTTTTAACGGGTTGTGAAAAATTTCCATATTTTGGAGTTGAACCAACATCAATGTATAACGATATAGTCTAATTACTGTAAAATATATCGATCGATTTCAACGTGGTATTAATTCAATGCATAATTTTCTTTTTCTGTCGTGTAATAGGTACCGAGTGAGCTGAAATAGAGACATTACCACATGCCAGATGACAGCCCGGCTCTTTCCTCATCCGACGTTCAAGGTAAATGTAAATGAAATTTGTTTTTCAAATAGTTAACGAACTCTATATACTGGAAAGATTCGTCACTTGGTCGTAATTTACTCCACTAAGTTACGTAAATAAGTGAATTTTTTCTAAACTCGAACATTTTTAATATTTCGTCGTTCTCACGAAGTAAACGAAGAAAAAAAAGGGTATCCTGGTGGTAAATATACCCGATTGTATACGAATGCGGTGGAATATGTAATTGACGGCGTTAATTGAGTAATTATGATAATTTCCAGACTTATCAGGTGCGTAGATGGTGTTTGGAAACGTTTCGCTGGAAATTAGGTTTTTCTATGGTGGATTTTTTCGTCGTGTCGTAGTAAATCGTTTAGTTTATCGATTATTGGGTATAATTTGTAAGCAATTATGGCTCGAATTGTGACTAGGTTTTTTTCTTGGTAGTTGACGAAATCGTGTTGTGTGCGAGGTTTTTTTTTTGGATGAAATGTGCTTTTCTGAGAAAAGCTAACGGGTTTGGAGAACGGAATTATGGAGAGATGAAGTAATCGTTAATTAGGTCGAAAAAATTGCGAGGAAATTTTGCTTGAAACTGAAATTGAAGGTATTAAGAGGTGTCGAAGATGTATTCCTGTGTCAATTTTGAAATTGAGTGGAAAAGACGTGTGATTTTTCATCGTGGATACATTATCGGTATTATTCTATGTGCCAATTTTTTTCAAAAAAATTCAATTTTAAGAAAAATTATCAAAATTGCGACGTTGCCAATAATCCATTTCTAATGAGTAATAGAACAAAATATTGAATTAATCGAATCAGATTCGCTGCTCATCATCAGTATCATTTATTATACGATGAGCTAATTATTTTTCCAAAAAATGACATTTTTACGAAAAATTAACAAAATTGCAACGTTGCCAATAATCCATTTTAGATCGATGGTTGAGTAACTGAGTCGAATTTACAGCTCGTCATCAGTATAATACAATGTGCAGATGGTTTTTTGAAAATAATTAGATTTTGGCTAAGAAATACGGGAATTGCGGCGTTGCCAATAATTCATTTCCAATGAGTTGTAGAACAAAACATTAAACCAATCGAATCAAATTCGCTGTCTATCGTCAGTATCTTTCATCATACGATGAGTTGATTATTTTTCAAAAAATGTTATTTTGACGAAAAATTAACAAAATTGCAACGTTGCCAATAGTCCATTTTAGATTGATATTTGATAGTTTAGCAACTAAATCAAATTCACTGCTCATCATCAATTTATATAATGCAATGTGTTGATGGTTTTTTGAAAAGAATCCAATTTTGGTTGAAAAGCACAGAAATTGCGACGTTGCCAATATTACCTTTCTGATCAATAATTGAGCAATGCGTTGAATTCGATCTGATATTTAGATAGTATTTTACTTGAAATTATGTGTAGTAGTCAATTTGAAGCATACTTCTTTTGATGGAAAATACGTTATTTTGTAAAATATCGAGTTTAATGAAAGAATTTACGATTTGCAACGTTGCCAATAATTCAGTTTCAATGAAAAAATTGACTTAGAAAATTCAATGTAAATCAATCGAAAAAGAATAATACCTACTCTTGATGAGAAATCAAAATAATTCCACGTATTTTGCATATCTTCGACATTGAAGGTACTATCGATTTTTCCAAACTGTATATCTCCTTCAATATTGAACATACGCAAAATATGTTCATAACGTTTTCAACAGTTCGAGGCCAGCACTATACAATTTGCTATTGTATTTTGAAATTTATGAAAAATTTTCAAAATTCCAACGTTGCCAATAATCCATTTTGTATTAAAAAATCAACTAATATTTTGAACCAATTCGATCGAAAAAATAATTATTATACACGATAGAGCTCTTGACAAGAAACAAAAAATCTTATCAAGTATTTTGCATATCTCTCATATTGAAGGGGCTATCAAACATCAATGCTTTATATCTCCTTTAAAATTGAATATAGGCAAAATTTTCACATAACTTTTTTTATAGTACGTGACTCGAATCACAACGTACGACTATGTTGGACACTTTTGATCGAGTTATTTATCTCTCCGAAACGAAAAATTCATCTCTAAACTAAATTCAGCCAGCGAATTGAAAAATTGAAACAAAATTCTACCAACATCAAAGGGTTACAACGAGTCGAATCGAACGACAAAAAAAAGACCCATAAATCATTCGAATCCCACCACAGCTCGACTTTCGAACCCGCAGCAAAATTCATTAGAAGCTATTTTCTCGCTCGAAATGAGTTCTATAAAAAGAAGGACGCCGCGATGCGACTCGACCGCCGAATCCAGCCAATTTTCAAGGGTGCAATTCGCCCCACCGGATCGCAAACTTACACCATATGTGTGTATTTTAGCAAATACGAGATTTTTACACGCATCAAATCACCCCAAAAACTCGCGCAGCTCGGCCATCCGACGTTTATAAACCCTAAAACGCGTAAAAACCCAATAAGTATCTGGCTGGCGAGGATACAATATAAATTCGACATTGTATAGTATAATTTCACGTACATTTCAACTTTTCTTTCGTATAGGTACTTTCTCGGACGTCAAAAATCGAGGGGGAAAGAAGACATCGTTGGCTAAAACAATTCTCCCTATTAGGGTTATCCCGATAGCACTGCTGTAGTAAAAATGACCAAAGCGAGGGGGCGAATTTTAGTTAGAATTCATCCGGTGTAACGGGGTCGAATTGGTTTTTTGATTGGTATTTTAATTTGTTGTGTGTCGTATATGGTTCGGTTATTGTAGACGACACGTCATAAAAGCGTAACGTATTGCAAGCTGTAAACGCGAACGAACGTGGGCCAGGGGGTGGATGGAGGGGTCACGATTCGATGGCGAAATGTATATAAGCCAGCCAAGTGTTAAAATAATACTGTAATCGACTAGTTAAAGCGCTCTTGTTAAAAATACAATAGGTCGCAGAATTGCCTTAAAAATATGGCGAGCGAGGGGCACGAGAAAGGAAACCCAGAGAGGGTGGCAATATGGCAATGGCATGGTGACGAGAAACGTAGGTAGCTCGCAGAACGGACGTTATAAAATGCGAATTTTTTCGCACCACACGTCTCGAGAAGTTGGCTGCGAATTGTAAAGTATTGGAAAAAATTTTCCAAGTGGAAGAGGGAAAAGAACTCTTGAAAAAGGAGGAAAAAAACTTATTCGTGGAGTATACCTACGTAGTACGTACGACCTCGAGCCATATATTTTGATTAAATTGGTATCGATTTTTTTTGGGCACGGATACGTGTTAAGGGGTTACTGGTCTGGCGAATGTGTGTAGGTAGGTGAACGAGGTAGAGCAAATTTAGTTTAAAATCGTAATATAAATATTATCGCGAGTTTTACTCGCGACGACGACGACGAGTCGAGATACGAGGAAACGCGAAAAAGTTATCGGAAGTTTATTCGACGTCGCGTGAATGGTGATGGTGCTGAGGTGAGGGAGAAAAAACAAGGCGGGGAGGGAGAAGAATGGTGTACTAATTTTCATTATTACAGATAAGTTGAATTAATGTTGAACACTGCCATAGCATAGAATCCGAGACACTCGTAGCTCGTAAATTGGGTAAAATAAAGGACCCGCGGAATGAGCCCGGCTGAGGGGACGATGGGGCGAAGGTCGGCCCACGCCAAGATGGTGTAATGGCGCGAGAGGGGATGAGGCTAGCTGCAGAAGGTAGAACGTAATACGGTAACGCATTACAAAAGCTTTCAAGTTTTCTACTTTAATTACGAAGCTTGTTGTTTAGAAATTCAAAATAAATTCCTGACGCGTGTGCGTCTCGCGTACAGCTTCGTATTACTCGTGTGTAAAAACAACCGCCCTTTAATTTATCTGCTTTACTATGGCGAACATAATTACCCTCGTAATTTACCCATTTTATAGATACGAAAATAATAAACTAGCTGATTAAAAATAATTAACCTGTGGGTCTTCGAATGATATCGGTTTTTATTATTGTTGACGTTGCGAAATGGGCTTAAGATCGATTAATTCGTACACTTACCATATAACAATCCGGATTATAGAAACACATTTTTGGCGATTCGACATCTTGCGTGAACTGCGAACAGAGAGAAAAAAAATAGAAAATTAGATAAATCCAATTATACGTTTTATAGATTGCTAGTTATCGATGTTCGGGTTTCTGGAAAGTACTCGTTAATGCGAAAATACTACCTAGGAAAGGTTGACAGCGTTGATTTGGATGTTTAGTCGTCGTCAAAATAACCGTGAAATATTTTATCACGCTGGCTATAGGCTGTTTGGATTATTCGGACCTCCTTTTAGAGAAGACGTGGACATAAATTAGCCGCTTATTTCTATACATGCGAGTCTGAGATGAGATTTCTCGGATACCTGACCATTTAGTATGAAAATTTTTCTACCTGAGAGGTACCATAGATAAAGGTTTTCATAGATTATCGACACGGTTCGATTGGCGTTGGGTAGGGGGAGTGAAGAAGGGTGGTCTTCTGGTCTTTTTGGTCAAGGTGGCTTTCTAAGAAACGCGAAACGAGATTTATACGGTACGATTAGCCACCTCAATGCTGCCAGCATCGTCAGTCATTCATTCGGACTGTTTTCCAAATATTTTTCGGGCCATTGTTGCCTCTTTTCATCGATGGTTTATTGATTCTAGCTAATGCTGCCCATGTGGTCTGATCTCGTTTGATGGTTACCCTGGGTACCGCCAGGTGAGGGTGTTAAGGGTTATATTTCTGGAATTGCGGGCTGAGGTTAGATGATCGTGTTATTTGGTGACTCGACGATGGTTTTTTTCCAAGAAGTTGCGAAGTTATGTAGGTTTTGATTTCACTTTGATATGCACGTGCCCGAACACCCAATTTGCCTATTGATGCTTTGTAAAGTGGCGGCGACTTGACAAGATTGTTTATACGATGAGATGATAGTGTCGAATAGACGAAATCAGCGGCGAATCTGACGATGTCGTGCGATGACGTGTTTTTTTTCGCCTTGGCTCGTTTGATATAATATTACGATTCGTTTGCGTATCTTGAATAAGGTATTATCACGTTCGATCTGGGTTTTACGTAGATTATTTTACAGCTTAGGGTAATTGATTTTGGTACCGAGAATTATACGTAGGTACGTAATATGTATCTATAAGTGTATTCGTGTCTCGGAATCAGTTGTCTGGAATATTAAATTTGATTCCACTTGTTATACGAATTATGTAGTTATTAGATCACTTTTATTTCTAGTTTGTTTTTTTTTTTGCTTATTATACGAGGAGTTGATCTGGGTAGTTGAATATTTTCTGCGATGGAAATTATATAGCTTAGAGAGGGATTTCGAATCGTTTATGTAATTTAATTCTTTAATGGAAATTTTATACGAAGTGTTACTTAATTGAGGTGTTTCACCTTGCTGGCAAAAGAGATTGTATTTAAAAATTGAATGAAAATCAAACGAGCTTTGGATTTTGAGATAGCGTGATATATTTTTGTGAAATTTAAGCTGGAAAGTGATTTGGAAGGATTGCAAGGTGCAGGAGATTGTTGATTTGATGAGCATTTCATTTTGGGGAGATTTATTTAAAGGGTGACTCAAATAGAAAATCAATTGTTTTTAAAATTGAAAATAAAAAATTTGGCTGCAAAAATCTCGAAAACTAAGCCTCTTGGAAAAAAACTAATCGCCTCAAGCAAAAAGAGAATTTCAAGCTCTACAATTTTGATTCTTAGTATTTTTTTCGTAGGACCCGTAGTTTGGCCAGAAAATCCATGTTTATGAGAATTTTGTTTTCATTTTCAAAGCCAACGACTTTGTGTATGGGCTAAATTTCCTATAAATATGGATTTTCTGGCCAAACTAAGGGTCCTACGAAAAAATTCTAAGAATTGAAATTGTAGAGCTTGAAATTCTCTTTCTGCTACAAGCGATTAGTTTTTTCCTAGGAGGCTTAGTTTTTGGAATTTTTGTAGTCAACTTTTTTATTTATTTTTTTTCATTTTCAAAATCATTGGCCTTCTATGTGAGCCACCCTGTGTATTACTATTAGAAGAAAATAGACCGATTTTGACAATTTTTTTTTCAAAATGTTTCTTTTGGCGTGCAGATACGTCCATCAAGTATCGAGATCCGAAAATTTTTAAATGTTGGGCACAAAAAATCAAAATTTTGTTATTTTTTCCATTTTTTCCATTTTTGGAAATTTTTGGAAATTTTTGAGACAATACGCCAGTTTTTCTCAGGACCCATTTTTATCTTTTTTTTTCCTTTTAAAGTATAGATATCTCATCAAGCTTAGAAATCCAAAATGTTTTAATTTGGGGCAGAAAAAAATCAAATTTTTGTTGTTTTTATTAAAATTCGTTAATATTTCAGAGGATATTTTATAGTAATCTGTTTTGAAGTTTTTTAGTGGTAAGGTACCTTTATATTTCATTGGTAGGATAATAAAAATATGTGGCCAGGAGAAATAAATTTTATCAGCCTTGCGAATTGGATGGATTTTTACGATTTTTTTGAATGCAAAGTTGTACATTTTCACCAACTGAACCAGTAAAAAAGAAAATCATTTCAAATTTGTTAATTCAGAATGAATTTTTAGATTTTTACTGAAAGTGTTCACCTCCCTCTCCCGCTCACCCATTTCACCATTTTTTTTCATTTTATTTGATACGTATTCGTTAAATTTTTCGAATTGAACGATTTTTATTTTTATAAAATTTATTTTCATTTTTTTCATTTTTCAAATAAGTATAAAATATCTTTATTTATTGCTCAGTCATTTTCTCAAATTTTATCAATTTTTTTCAATTTTTTCAGATTTTCTTGATTTTCTGAACATCTTAATAAATTTTAGCATTTCAGTTCCAAAATAAAAATACTTTTGAGTTGGGTCTTCTCCTCTTCGGTTCAAAATCTGTATTGATTTTTGACTTTGAGGTCTCACTCCTTTTTGATTCTTATTTCTTTTTCTTCTGTCAGAATTTCAAATTCAACGTGGAATCGCTCTAATCATTTCCCAAAATAGTCAAATTTTGAGATATTATTCCAAATTATTCATAAAATTATGATTTTTTCGAAGATTTTTAGTAATTTTTGCGTTGTTTTTGCAAGTCCAAGTCCCAAGGGAGGTAAAATATTACAAAAACATGCATTGAAATCTATACCTACTCCTAAAATATCATCTCACCTGATTAATTAAAATTTGAAAGTGAGATTATGAAATTTCGTAAGTTGGAAATTTCAATTTTTTTCAATGATTTATACCTTTTGGTTCAAAACAAAGTGTGGCTCTTTTTCAGTATGTTTCAAAAAAATTTCTTAATATTTCTATTTCATTTAATTGATTATTCAGTTTTTTCATGTTTCTATAATTTTTGAATTTTCTTCATTTTTAAAAATATTTCGTGTGGCTCGAGTATAAAACAATGGTAATTTTTTTAGTTCAATAGCGTTTTTCAGAAATTTGTTGAAGTTAAAATGACTTCAAAAAATCAATTAAAAGTCGAAAAAGATGATCAAACTACAAATTTTATAACTTTATCATCTAATTAGCTCTTTATTCAAAAAAATGTGATTTTTATGTCTCATTAATGGAGTTATCTTAGAAAGTTGAGAAAATGACTAGGATTTGTTTTAATGAAATTTTCCATTTATTTGAAGACCCTTTGAAGTCTCTTGAAGTGAAAATGTGAAATTAAAAGAGGGCGAGAGCGGCGTAAGAAAATTCTAAATTCACTAAATTCTGTCGTAAAAGAGATTTTTTTTCAAAAATCGAGCTTCTTGTCCACCATTACTAAGATCATCAACAAATGAGAAAAAAAATCGCAACGAAATAGTTCGATTTTAATCTGTCGATGAAATTCCAAACCTTTAATTTTTTGCTCGTCCCATGTTCGTTTTTTTCCACTTGCGTGTCTTGGAAAAAGACATTTCATTCGGAGAAATGATCTCCATAACAATTCCAATCTAATCCAATTACGTCTCAGACAATCGGTCTCTAGCAGCTTGCAAGTATTTCCTGCATAACGCTGATCGCATTCCATCTCCCAAAACCAGAGATAGAAATACGCAAGAATATAGAAATATAGATAGATTGATAAATAAGAAAGAAAAAAAAAATATCCGAAGATTACTACGAGATGAAGAACCTAGAAGGGGGAAAAAAAATCACTCTAAAATCGTTAATAAGCGCTCTAAGTAGCCCACAACAATGACCAAGCCGAGTCGAGATTTCTTCTATAATAAGACATCGACAAGATCGCGGTCTGGGTCTCTGTGAAAATCAGGTCCAATGCTATCGCATCTGCGGCTCGCGTAATTACAACACAAAGCTATATACGGTTTTTTTCTGCTCTCTTAAAAATGATTAATACACCGGGAACCAGTTTAGGGCGACCGATCTGATGACAAATGATGGAAGTCACATTAGTCCAGTTTGACAGAAGAGCTGAATACCAAAATGCTGTCGGCACCTTTAACCCTCTCTTCCTTTCTTATCCCAAATAGAACAGAACCTGAGACCACGATTGAAAAAAATAAAGATACCGCGTGTAAAGCCGGAAGGTATGTGGAAAAGTATACACAATAAAAGGGTTACGCCTTTAGGCGGTCGACGTGAAAAAATAAGGGGTTTTGAAAAAAGACTCGTGATTTTTAGACTCGCCGATAACCCTACGATGGCATATGCGTAATTCGCGTGTTCGGTTTCTTCGTCTCGACTAACCAAATTACTCCAATGTTGACACCCGCTGCGTGGATTTTTACCTTAATTAGTATTTAAATTGCCAACGTGGTTGAAATTATATATAATTGTCACTTTAGCTCGCGAAAGTAATACTTTAAAGGTTACATAATGATTAAGCTCGGTGGTGAGAATTTGGCAGGATTTTTTTTCCTGGCCCATCTTGGCACCAGAAATGTTTTTTAATTACAAATTACACCAGAGCTGGAAAAATATGGCTATAAAGTATTCGAATTCGAATCGTTTTAACGGTAATTAAACATTTACGATTAAATCATTCCAGGTTTGGTTTTTTTTTTAGATTGCTTGAAGGTTACTCGTAGGAATAAGTTTCTGCAAGTACTTGCGGGTATGGTGTATTGATTTATGGTCTATTTTCGTTTCTGTTTGTAGCAGAAAAGTTGACGTGTTTCGATGGTCGATCTAGCAAAGGCTTTGTTATTCGACGTTTGTCGCATTTGAAACTTTTTTTTTCTTTTCGGTGTAATTAAAAGTCACACAAGTCATAGGCAATGGCGATCGTGTTCTGGTGGCGTGTCAAAGTCAATGTAGCTGCTGCTGTTGCTATTGCTACCAACCACACCGAGTCCCAAGTACTTTTTCTTTCTCTTTGGTATACTACGGGTGTGCTCGAACGTAAACGTAAACATTAGAGAACGCGTAATTAAGCCGAGTAATTGGGTAATTTATTCGAATAGGATAATTTACGGAGCGATATCAACCACGCGATTTTATCAACGCACAGAGATCGCCATTAGCGGATATTTGCAGCGAGTTATGCTAATGCGCGGTTATTTCTCTCTACCTAGTTTTTTTATAGCCGTTTTTTTTTTACCTATCGAAGTAATGTACTATGTACCGAGAGAGCGAGAGGGTAGATTGCAATGTGCGACCGAATGAGTCAACATTGATATGGTCAGAGATGCGGATTGATAAGGAGAGCCAGATACAGGCTATTTGAGTTAACGCAATTACGCGGAAATTTTTCCATTTGCAGAGGTACGAGTCGAAAGAATGGCGGATTTTTTTCGCTATTTTTCTGGTAAATCGTCCTCGACGTCGTTGTCCACGTTTAATGAATCGGATTACACGCGAAAATACGAGTACACTATTCGGCTGTGGCGTATCAGTCAAGTTAATCTGACCGCTGGCTCCATTGTCTCTTCTCGTATGGGTTCGAAATTGCACAGACAGCGAATTCTGCTACCACGATGGAAAGGGGTTCAGCATCGATGGAGAAAAAATTCAGAAAATGTGAACGTTTCAGAATTCACGGTGTAAATTGCGATTAGGATGGAATGCTTTTTGAAATTCGACTACGTAGCGAATTAAGTATAAAGATAAAAATATTGTAAGATGACAGGAAATGAGAAACCGATCGACGTTCATTAAATAAGTTGAAAAAGGATTGATAAGGTAGTAGATTTTAAGACGGACACGACTCGATACTGACATTAGCGACCTCGACCTTATCTTATCAGTACTTTACTATATTACCTGCTCCTACTGTATGCGCGAACGTACCCGCAACCGGTTTCTCGTGCCGTATTTGTGTGTATACCGGTGAAGTATATTGCTTTTCCTTTCCTCGTCTGTCTATCTTGCTCTCTGCGTTTGTCTACCGGCCTCTTATACTCGATGTCTAAACTGTATAGGTTCTTTCATCGGTACTCTACTGTCTCTATACTATTTCCCTTTTTGTGAACGATTTACCGCGCTGAGCAGGTGCAGCGTGTTCAGGTGAAATACGATGTAGGATGGTCAAGAAGATCTCTTTTTTCTTTTTCTATTTTTTTTTGTTTCTGTTGATGAGATGGTTTTAGCCTGGAGGGTATTAGGAAATTTGTAGCGTTAGTTTTGCATTTACGAACTATTGCTGTTGGTTTAGAAATTGGAGTATTGTGATTTTTACTTCGAAGTCATGAAAAGTCAAATTGGACAAGATGAAAAAATTGATAAGAATTGCAATTTTGGCCAAAAATGTCGAAATTTTCATAAAAAGTCAAGAAAAAGTTAGGATTTCCATTGAAAAGTTTATTCTAATTTGAAAGTCTTAAAAAATGCTAATTTTCGTAATTCAGTTGACAGAAAGTCAACATTTTATACCTGAAGTCACGAAAGAAGTCAAAACTTTGGATTTTAAGTCATAAAAAATCACGATTTTGACGAAAAGAAATCAGTCACAAAAATGTCAGTATTTTGAACTCAAAATTTTGAGAAGGAATTATTTTGCTTAAAATAATAAACGTAGAAAAAGCCACTGAAAAGGTCAAGATTTCATGTTGAAAGTAAGCCAAAAGTTATAAAAAGTCATAATTTTGACCAGAGAAGACAAAAAGTCTCAAAAATCATTGTTTTAACGAAAAAAGGAGTAAATTTCAGTAGAAGTCATAAAGAAGTCAAAAGGTAAAAAAAGTCTCCATCCTGGCAAGAGAAGACAAAAAGTCGTAAAAATCATTTTTTTGACAAGAAAATCAGTAAATTCCTGTAGAAGTCATGAAGAAGTCAAAATTTTGAATCAAAAGTTATGAAAAGTCATCATTCTGGGCAGAGAAGACAAAAAGTCGTACTCGTAAAAATCATTGTTTTGACAGAAAGAACAGTAAACAGTAGAAATCGTGAAGAAGTCAAAATTTTGAGTCAAAATGTATTGAAAATCATCTATTTGACCAGAGAGGACGAAAATTCGTAAAAATCATTGTTCTGGCAAAAAGTGCTGTAAACAGTAGAAGTCATGAAAAAGTCAGTATTTTGAGTCAAAAGCCATAAAAAGTCATAATTCTGGAAATAGAAGACAAAAAGTCATAGAAACCATTCTTCTGACAAAAAGATGACTTAATTTCGGCGAAAGTCATAAAAAAGTCAGTGTCTTGGATTTCGAATCAGAAATACCGTAATTTTACCATTAATAAATGAGCTATGAAATATCACGAATTTAGATGAAAAACAAAATGTCATGAAAAAAGTCATGTTATCCAAAAAATTACCTTTATAAAAAGTCATTTCAATTAAAAAAGCATCATTATTTTGAGAATAAAAATAAAAAATGTCATGATCTCGATCATAAAAAAGTCACGAATGATAAAGTTTTGAAAAAAAAAGTTAGAACTTAGCTGAAAATCATAAAATAAATCCAGTATAATTTTAATTCAAATTTCAAAAAAAATTATCCTGACATTTGAAAAAATAGAAGAAAAATACCCTAAACTCCCAATCCCGCAGAAAATTTCGGAATGCCACCTTAGGGGAAATATCGTATTTTGGGTACTTCGTTATGTCTGCCCTCGCAGCATTAATGAATTCTACGTCATCGTGGAGAAAAAGTTTGGAGAAAGTTGGCCGACTCTAAATTACGATGAGATACGAACGGTGCGAGACTGCGTCTTGTGCTCGGGTGCGGAAAAGAAAACCGGAGCGAAAAACGACTGCAAAGGGTATAAAGTTTCCACGGCACACTGGAATAAGAGAAACAAAACCAGCCAGGTACGAGTACGTACTGTAGAGTGAAGAGAAAAAAAAGCCAGAAAAGGACGAAGAGGTAACTCAGCCGTTGTTAACTCTCAGTTCGTTGATATTTTAATCACTCTCGCCGGAATAAATTTGCGCCAGGCGAAGACCAAACCCAACGAACGGAAGGCGAACCAGCCGAAGGGTTGTTTTCGCCTCTCTCGCCGTACCATATAAACTTGACACATCCCCGGGGAAATTATCAACTATTAAAAAGCTCTCTCCTCTCCGGCATAAAGGCGAACAGCCCGAATATACCTCGTGCTACGTACCTACCTACTATAAGTGTATCCGAAATATTATATATTTTAAGTTATTTATTACGCCGCGTACCCTCCTTTCCATCTTGTCCCAGCCCATTTGTATTTTATATACTACATCTCGGTCATAGTGTCATCTTGCAGCCTGTGTCTGGTCGTTGGCCCTCGTCGCGATAAAAGATGCGAGATATTAAATTATTACTCTACGAGATGGTGTTTTTTTTTTGGCTCGCGAATCAACGAAACGAAGCTAATATCGAGATATCGTAGCGTTTTAATTGAACTAAAGTGCAGCATAGAAATTTGATAGGGATGCTGGGGTGGTAACGAATAGTTTTACTTTGAGGGTTGTTTTTTGTGTACACGGGATGATCCGTACACGTAGAGATTTACGTTGCATAAGAAACTGACGATCGAGAGGGCGGTGCAGTCAACCGATACCGAAGGGATGAACGTTCTAGGTGCATTGGTTTCTCTTTGACGGGGTTTATTGCGTGGAAAGCCCCGAAAAATAGAATAAATTGGCGTGTAATTGCAGAAATTACGATGGTGGGTGTTATTTACCGTAATTACTCACGAAATACGTCGTGAGGAGGTGAATTACCGATTTGAAGAAAGTAGAGGAAATTACCGGGAAAATTGTCAAGTTTTTTTACTTGAAAAATAACTTCTCGATTGCATCATTTTGAGCAAAATTTTCGAACTAAGCAAAAAATCTAAAAAAATTGAGACATTTTTGGTAAATTATGGTAAATTACGTGTAATTACCACCATTTAACAGTTATTTACGTGTAATTACTGCAATAAATATGGGTAATTACGGTAAATTTTGCATGATTAATATGTTTTGAAAGCAACAAAATTTTTATTGTTGATATTTCGTGTTTCAATCATACTTGGATTCAAGTATAAAAATCAGAATTTGAGGAATTTCTGGTAAAATACCGTAAATTAAGAATTTCCAGTAATTTACAGTGGAAATTGCGTAAATTACCGATGTAAAAGATGTAAACTACCAATAATCACAATTTTTTCTGTGCAACGTAATTTTTGATTTGTTTGTGAAAATTTTTTCTCGTAGTTGTACAACAGGTAATTACGGTAATTTCGCGTAATTACCGTAACTGTCGAGGTAATTACCATAATTCACGTATTATTGCGGTAAATTTGGAAAAAGAAGATTTTTCGTAAATTACTTTCTTTGGATTCTCTCTTCGTAAAAAGCTAAATTTGAACTTTAAAAATTAAATTTACGGTATTTTCGGTAAATTTTGGTAAAAATGGTAATTTACCAGTGGAACTTGCGTTGGTTACCAGTAATCACCCTTTTTCCTGTGCAACATGATTTTTGATTCATCGGTGTAAATTTTTTCTCGTAATTTCATACTGGGTAATTACCCAAATTTCGCGTAATTACCGTCACTATTGTGGTAATTACCGTAATTTACATCTTATTACGGTAAATTTAGAAAAAGAACGAGATTTTTTGTGGGTTTTCTCGTTGCATTGTCTTTTCGTAAAAACCTAATTGAACCGTAAAAATCAAATTTACAATATTTTCGGTAATTTATGGTAAAATTGGTAATTTACTGGTAAAATTAGCATAAATGATCGTTACTGAAAAATTTTTTACCCGAACTTGATTTTTGGAATATTTTACGAGGTGACAGAAATTTTCTGATACTATTTGTCTCATCCGTAATTTCGGTAATTACGGTAATTTGGGGTAATCGCTCATTACTCTTGCAATCTCTGGGTAAAAATCATGGTATGTGATGGCATTTCGCTTCTTTCGCATCTTTTTATACCCAGATTCGTATCTGGTACTTCGACCGTCAAGTTTTACCTCTTGAGTGAAATGCGCTATTAAAATACCATACTTTTATAACCGCGCGTATGACTTTGGGAAGACCGAATACGGTAATCTTGAGAAATTTTCCACGCTACGAAACCGCATAAGAGAAGTATTAAAAACATCTTTATTCTCGGCGCATATCAGCGCAGAATAATTGCGAATCACAGCAACGTCTTCGGCATAAATGAACTTAATTACAAGTATAACTCAATAAAACTAACACAGACGCGTATGTACGTACTCGTAGGTACCTAGATATGCGTATAAATGAACGCATACCAATGACGACGACGACGTCGAGTCGAGCTGTGAGATGGTGTCGTTTTAGGTATATGCAATGCACTTCTGTACGTATAAGTCAATGTACCTACGAGTTGGTATACGTAATGTAACGTACATAAAACCATTTCCAGATTATGGAGTTGGGTACCTATGTAACACATGGTAAGCGGTTAAAATTACAGCACAGATTTCGCAACAACAAACTTTTTTACGACTTTGGCTACGTATGCATAGGGGCAAGTGTACACAGAGGAGCAAATTGAGAGAAAAAGTGATGCCGGAGAGTACGTATGGTTTAATACCTACGAATAGGTTGGAGTAAGAACGCCGCAATGCGTCGTCGTGTGAGGTGTGGCCAAAGGACACGTACACCGGTGCTAATCTCGTCATTAATTTTATTTTAATTATCGTAGACCATATAAAGTGTTGCTCAAAGTGTACCTCGATGGTTGGAACAGCACGCGGACTCGTAGTAAACCAATTACGTATACGAAGAGAAAGACAAAATGATACGGGGGATACGATTGGACGAAAGTTGCTACGGTCGATTACTTAATAAATAATAAAAAAATAAAAAGATCGAGCTTACGACTACGTGGGGCCTTGGTAATCGCTCCAATTAGAGAAAGAACGGTCGGTCGGTCGGGATCGTTATGTAATAGACGAATATTTTCTCCAAACGCCGATAATACCACCCTAAATGGTTGAAAAATAACGATAAATTATGGTCTCCGGAACACGTAGACGATAGGTTCAGGTTAACGGAGCGGCGACTTTGGAATGGTAGGTCGATATGCTCCCAAAAGCGGATATCGTTTGAGAAATTTATTCGATGGCTGAAACAACACAACGACGAGTAAACGTATGGACAGGAATCATCGCCTATGGAAATTTCGTGGTACATGGTGCACCGGTACACACGTCTAAGATGCTAGCAGACCTCGGTAGAGGAGACGAACAAGGGTATACAACATCCAGAGCAACAAGCTGACAAGAGTGAAATACATACGAAGCAGATCGCGGTGACTCCGGCGCGAGGATAAAATATTAAGGTGCGAGAGAGTGAAAAAAAAAAGGACGAAGTTGCATTAAAGGCGCTATGATGCGAGAATTTACATGATAACCTGTCAATGGCGATGGTAATTTATCGGGAGTGAATCGTATAGTAGTAGAGGCTTTCTATCGGCGTCGTATTCGCCATTGACTCGAATCCCTGCCCGCCTGCTCGACGGTGCCCTCGATTTATTTATTTTTTTCCCCGCTTACAATACCACAAACAGCCAACAACGTGTTATGGGAACGTATGGTGATGCCTGCGAACACCGTTTTCTCGATGTAGCCGAGATTCAGATTCAACGTTGGCCTGGCGAACACAGAAAGACAACTACGATGATATAAATATTTTAAACGGTACCGTGTTTCGTAATATAGAAGAAAGACTCGATCGAGAGAGAAGAAACATCGAGACCGAGACGACAACGACATGAGAATAGGTTGAAGAAAACTCGCGTGGGAGATGGTCTCGTTGTTTATGGAAAGACTCAATGCAGATACCCACGTGCTGCAGGAGATCCGGCCAAAGCAAAGTGAAGGCAGAGGGCAGCATCGGAGTTTTTAAAACATTAATCCATCGGTGCCCGTTCGCCTCATCTGCACCAGGTTAATCCCCAAGTGCAATAAAAATCTTTCAAACGGAATCGAACGGACGATGAGAAGCGGTTGATGAGAAAACTGCTGGCAAACTTTGCCCAATCAATCATCGACTTCTCTGCGGTACGGTAAAGAACAGAAAAACGACCATCGTCTTTCCCCAGCAACGCAGAAAACACTAAATCGAGTAAATTTCCTTCGACTTTTGGTAGCTGGCGAGGCGGAGACGTCTTGGTAAAAGAGTAAGTTTCGCAAATGTACGCTATAAATCTGCCGGCGAAATAGAGCTTTTTAAAAAATTGCTAAGGTCGATAAATTACCCCACCTTGCCTCGTACGTACACGTGAAACATTGGAAATGTGTGCTGTCTCTCTCTCGCTCTGGCTGTGGCTCTCGTGTGTACAAATTATACTTACGTACGAGATCCTCCCCCTTTAACTATATACAAAAGACAAACAATGTATGCGGATGATAATTTATATCGGTGTTGTTTCGCCAATAACGATACCTCTTCGGAGCTGCCCACGTCCTCGTCCCTTCGCCCATTCGCCATACGATGTGATTCTCTCACACATGCAGAGTCGCCGGATCGCTATTACGAGTAATCTGTATTCATTGCCATAGTGAACTGGAAAAGTCTGATTCTAGTCAGGTACTGGTAAAACATTGGCATCGAACGAGCCAGCGCAGGCAGCGAGGCGAAGGCAGCTCAATGAAAAAAACCATATATACGATAAAAACAACCAAAAAGACTCGGCTATGTACTTGTTTCACGTAGCACGTTGGAATTCTCAATATACTCCAGCTAGACCTAAGAAGCAAACCAGTTCACCGGAGGAAGGAATCGAATCATCGTATACGTAATAAACTCCAATACCATATAAATTCCTCCCTTATACGACGAGGTACCTATGAGAGAATGATACATTAAAAGCGTAGAACGAGAAAGAACCAAGAGCGAGGAGGGAATGAGCAAAAAAAAAATAGCATAGCTCCGGTTCTTCAAAAAATCATAAAACATAATAAACCGCGAACTGCCATGCCAACTCGTCCACTTCGTATTTATGACGAACAATCGATAATTCGATGATCTCGAGGAGCAACAGAGAGAAAAACCAACAAACGAAAAAAATACCTACCTATACCGGTGTTTTAATTATGACGCGGTCGGTAAGGTGAAGAGAGAAAAAAAAACTAGGACCGCGCCTTAAACTGAAAACTAGAAACAAGACAGATACTTAGCGAGAAAATTTATATACATTTTTTTATTTGTATAATGAATCCGTGGCGCGGAGATATATACCAGAGTCAGACAGATCGAGTTGGGGGAGAAGTATTCGAACGAAATATTAAATGAACAGGAAAAAAAGCTATACTCGAACCGCTATATTGTGTGCGGACTGCGGAGAAGATACGTATACGTACATAGCAAGAATCGTAATTTCGAAAATAATTAAAAAACTGGTGTTTCTTTTTTTGCTTGCTTGCTTGCTCGCTGCCTTCGTATAGTTCGTATTCGTGTTTAATACGATTAAACGACCCGGTCGTTCTGGTAATTGAACTATTAATAGGTAGGGTTTTAATTGCCCGGAGTATTTTTATAGAGCATGACCCCGGACTGGCTGGAAAGATGTATGGGATTTTGGCATGAGTTACGAGTAGAATTATGGCGCAATTTTGGCGAATATTTTTGCAGCTGGATGGCAAGGTGGATTGCAAAGCAGTTTTGGGTGATTTGTGAGGTAATGAAAGAGTTGGAAGTGGAGTGAGGATGAAACATTATGGTAGAATTACATTTCAGCATAATTGAAGGACTCAGAAATCAATTAATTAAGCTATTTGGATATTCTAGTTTTGATAATGAGTTGCTTATTCAATTTAGAATATGAATCGTTTTATTGGTAACTGTTTTAATACGTTTGAGAAGTTTGAATTATCGTTTTTATGAAAAATTTCCAAATTACTGCCAGCAAAGATTTGATCTCGTCGGTAAAAATTGGTAAAATTGAATTTTGAATCCAATAGATCAACGAAAAAAATGACAAGTTATTGCTCAAATGAACGACGTTTGAGTAGTAATTTATCATACTTTTCGTTTATTTATTTATTGAATTTAATTAATGGCTCAAACTTCGGTGTGGGGGTGAATTGAATTTTGAATTGCAAAAAAAAAAAGTTTGAGTGAGTTTTTTTTAGAAATTTCTGTTTTTTGGCCCTTCATTAATTTTTATTTGATTCATATTCATGATCCTTGGACCGATTTGTTTGAATATTATTCGTTTCAGTTCCCAAAATTGATCGAAAAATGACCCTCATTCATAAGTCTTGCTCACCCTTCCATCTCTTTTTCTGTTCTTCATTGAGAAAAAATTGTTGAAAATTGAAAAACATTGCAAGTTCAAAATTTTTGGTTTCGAGTCTTCAATATAGTCTCTTCTGAGAGAAAATTGATCGAAAAGAATTAAAATCTCTGTACGAGTAATTATAAGACTGAAATTTTCGAAAAAAAAAAGTAAAAAACGCTTGGACATTTTAACGCACTACGGTGCTAAAAATGAAAATTATTTTTTATCGTTTGATTCTCGATCTTTTGAGTAAAGTTGATGGAATACGAGTTGAAAGTATAGCGAAAATGAAATTCGGATTATATAATGGTTTAATCGTTGAATTGAACAAAAAACAAGCTTTGAGCTATTCGCTCATTGCAAGAGGGTTTTGCTTTTTGTTTCGCGTTGAAAATTAAATTGAAATTCAGAATTTCGATTTTAGATTGACTAAAATTTAGTTTTTAAAATTTTCAAATCGTTCTTTTTGAATTGAATTGAATTATTTGAATTACTAACTTACCTATTG
>FIZU01018276.1:0-12510 GCA_900064475.1 Pseudococcus longispinus | reverse complement strand
AAAAGATAAGACATATCCATGTACCAATATGTCCGCTTGAAGAGTGGATCTATTTCAGTTTCAGTTTCAGTTTTGGATTTTTTAGTTCCAATTTTAGTTTCAATCTCGAAAAATCATTTCAGTTTTCAGTTTTATTGGTTTCAGTTTCACTTCGCTTTTCACTTTCCTATTCCCGACCAAACGTGATATAACGAAACAAGAATTGACACTTAGGATAATAAAAAAAACTGAAACTGAAACCAATAAATAATTTTTTCAATTTCAGTTTTTGACTTTTCAGTTTCTGTCTTGGATTTTTCAATTTCAGTTTTAGTTTCAATCTCGAAAAAAATCATTTCAATTTTCAGTTTTATTGGTCTCAGTTTCAGTTTCGCTTTTCAGTTTTCCATCCCTAAATCACATTCGAATATCTTACTTTTTCTGACAAATATTACAAACATCCAAAAATCGTTCTTCTTCAGGTAAGTGAACTTTTTCATGTTTTTTCAGCAAAGACGACGTGTGGAATCGTTTGGCACATTTACAACATACATAAGGTTGCTCATCTTTAGGCATATGGCTTATCATATGCAGACACATCAACGATCGACGATTAAACGTCTTATTGCAGGTATCGCATCTGTAAAATACACCGATCATAATTTGACCTTCAAACGGAGCCTAATTTTGGCCCAAATAAATTACTTGTATAAAGAAGTTCCAGTATGTTTTCTGCGATGTTCGATGATGGCGGTTCTGGCACGAAGTTGTTTACCACAGACGCAATTTACGAACGCCGAAGTGCCATGTTCCTTTTTACAGTGTCTTTTCAGGATACTGAAATTTTTGAACATTTCTTGGCACGTGTGGCACTTGAATCTGCAAAAAATACCACAAAAATCATTAAAAAAAACATCATTTTAGAAACACATCCGAAATATACAAAAACACGTACTCGAACAACGCGAACGGATTTTTTTTCGAAGCTTTTTCAGGATCCTTGGAATCATCACCACCGAACGAATCATCGGAAAAATTATTATAATCGAAATTATCGTCTTCGTCGTCATTATTCGAAGGTTGCTCGGTTTTTGTTTGTTGAGAATCTGCACCGTACGAAAATCCATCAACAGAAAGTTACAAAATAAAGATAAAAAAGTTCATACTTTTGATCAACGGGTCTTCTGTGCCATCTTCGCGTATTTCGTATCGAGTACTGGTACCATCGGTTGCCGAAGGATCAACAAAAGCCACCGACTTCTTCGGCTTAACCGCTTTGATCCGGAGAGGTGGTACTTTTAAAGCACTTTTAGGAGGTCTGCCTCGTTTACGTTTCGTCTCAGGTGACGATTTAGCCTTTCTTTTTGCACGTAGAGCCAAAGGTGTATCGTCATCGTCTTCTTCGTCGTTATCAAGCGGATCTTCGGTGTAATCCGGATCATCGGGGTATTCGAAATCGTCATCGTTGATATTCGTTTCAGTATCTGGTACACTGATGACCTGAGCACAACATAAACAACAATATAGATACTTGAAAAATACAACAAATTCAATCAAATTATATATCCACTTACATTTTCGATCTTCACCGGAGCCAGCTCTACTTTACTGAGAAAATCATCTGGTAATAATTGTTTGTGATCTTCGGACAAAGGCGCGCCTTCGAATAAAGCCACAAACATATCTTGAACCGTATGGCATTTCTTCGAGAACCCATCGAAGATCTCCAATCTTTGAATACAATCGGTGCAAAACTTCAGAGATAGTATTCTCTTATCATTGATCTAAGCCAAAAAAACACCTTCGTTTAGAACACAACTACCAACAAATATTTAAGCCAGAGAAATTCTCACCTTGATTTTCAGGTACTTGGTTATCAGCGTTATTATATTCTTCTTCGTAGATGCATCTTTTTCGGCTAAATCCGTATTTATTTCTCGAGTGGCGCATAAGCGACAGAGACTGCTTATGATGCTTTGATTCATATTCAAAGCTGCCCGAGATATCTGCAATGTCAACTATTTACCGAACATGGCGGAACTTCGACGTTCAACTTTCAAAGTCCTGGGATCTATATAGAATACAAAGAACTCGTAAAATTCGTAAAATTACGTTAATTTCTAACTATTTTTGCGAAAAAACTCGAAAATTCTGAAGAAAAAAAACACGAAACAAAAATAAAAATAAAACACAGCTATGGAGGAAAAAAAATACCACATTTTTTGGCTTTGAAAAAAAGCCTTTTTCGACAGCATTCTCGATTTTTATACCTACTTATTTTTTTCGAGTTTTTTCAAAATCATATTAAAACGTGCTTTTAAAAAGAAATTTGTTATATTTCCAACAAATTATTCTTCTAAAATATGATAAAATATCACAAAAATGACCTTTTAATGAATATTTCAAGAAAAAAACGAAAAACTGACAAACAATCAGTTACCTACTTTCCATTCCCAACGTCAACAAAATCAAAACAAACAAAATTTCCGGTGATAAGTTTATGATAAAGCGAGCAATTTCCAGAATTTTTCTTTAAATTTGATTTAAAAGTCTTTATAAATTTCAATTCAGCATCCCACAGGCATAAACCAACTTCAGAATGAATCCTCTAACGTAAGTTCTCAAGCATAATTTTCTATCTACATCCTATCTTCGCCATTTTACGTGATTTCTAATCCAAACACCAAACTTTTAGGAACATGAAAAACGTCGTGAAACTCAGCGAACGAGAGTTATCATCGAATTCCAAATCATCTTGGCACGACGAGTACAAAGACAGTGCATGGATTTTCGTCGGTGGCTTGCCTTATGATCTTTCTGAAGGAGATGTCACCTCAGTTTTCTCACAGTATGAACGCTCCTAATACTGCACAGATCTTCATTATCATTCTCTAAATACGTTATCTCATTTCTAGGTACGGAGAGATAGTAAATATGAATTACGTTCGAGATAAAGAAACCGGCAAACCGAAAGGATTCTGTTTTGTTTGTTACGAAGATCAAAGAAGTACCATTTTAGCTGTAGATAATTTAAACGGAATCAAAGTAATATCAAACATCTTCCAATTTTTCATTCTTTTTAGCATCCTATTATGCTAATTTTTTCAATTTATTTCGTAGCTTCTCGGCAGAACCCTACGAGTCGATCACGTACGAGACTACAAGCCACCCAAAGATAAAGATGATAAGAAAGACGATAAAAATAAACGAAGACGTAGAGATTACGACGACAAAAGAGACTACAAAGACTCAAAACGATCGTGAAATGGGCTCGGATCAGTTTGGAATTCTCTTTTAACCTTTGAGGTGTTTTTTCACTTCGAAAAGTGAATCGACGATTGATCATTCGATATTACTCAGTGTTGTAATTTTAATCGATATAAATTACTCGTTTTGTACCTAAATCCTGCAAATAAACAATTTTCCACATCGTTTTATCCAATCCAAAAAAAATGAAAAAACCAACGCATTATTCCAAATTATTTATTCACGTATAATATACAAAATACAAAATAGATAAGTATATTTGCAACAGTAACATATAACACAGTTTAATAAAATAAAAAAAAAAGTTAAAAAAAGTAATAAAAAAAAAAAGAAAATACACATAACTATTTCATATCTATTAGTTAGATGTTACGAAAAAAAAAAAAATGCGTTAATAAAACGTCGACTTTCTAAAAACACATTCTCACGAGCTATTGGTGAAATGGCAAACATTTAAAACCCAAAAAAATCATGTTACACACAAAAACCCTTAAATTCAAAACATTATAAAAAGCTTCATTTTGTTTAAAATTTCCATTCGTTTTCAAGTAAAAAAAAAAAAAAAACAAAAACAACCACCCAACTCAAAGCTTTCGTCACCCTACGAAAAAAAAACCTCGAGTCGACATGTTAATTATCTTAAAAACATACACGTCGATGTTCCTTCTTAAAACTTTACACTATGACTATACTTTGATCAATATTGATCTAGCTAATACAAAAATACACAAAAAAATTGTAAAAAAATGGCCATTAAAGTAAAAAACTTGACAATAATTGATCCAAGTCACAACTCTTTTTACAATAGCGAAAAAAAGAAAAAAAAAGAAACATATTCATAAACATCAAAAGCGATTTAATTATACTAATAAACGCGCCTAAAAAAAAATCCTAATCGTCGATATAAAACTAATACAAAGAGTAACTCGAAATCCACCGAAAATTCGTACCAATCCCTCTATAAAAATCTTACGCCGCTTGAGCAATATGGAATTAGAAATTCTGGAATGAGACAAAACAATCTCCTTTTCAGCCTTTACCTCCTTTGTGCATTTTCCGCCTAAAAATCGTACAAAAAAAAGAGAATTTCTATACACACTCGAGGAACTATTGTTTTTGAAAAGGGGCACGAAAGATTTAAAAAAAAAAAAAAAAGGAAATGGAAAAACACGTCTCTTTCAGCTTCATACCTTCGCATTCTCGCAATGCCTCGTTTTCTGGCGATTTTCATTACTCAATTTTTCTCAAATATTTTTCTTTTTAGCAAAAAAAAAATATATATATAATATTCTGGTAACTTAAATAAAAGTATAAAACGGTGTACGTAATAAAATATACACAAAATAGACGGTTTCGGTTTTTAACTTTCCCATTAAATAAACGTCGCTCGTTTTCCTTTGACGAAAAAATTTTCAGCAACTGGAAGAAAACTTGATCGTATGAAAAAAAAAATTCTTTGTACAAAAATAATAAATAAAAATATACCAAATATATAATTAATTATTAATGCTCACTTAATTCATAGCACACTCGTTAAAAAAATTCTGCGCGACATCAATAATATTTTATTATTGTTCTAAGGTTGTTTTTAAAAATTATTTACTATGCATCGCATACTTCGAAATTCTTAACGCTTTCGCGTATATTGCCATAGGATCGGATAACAAATAAAATATGGGGGTAGGGGGGCATGGGGGAGGGTAGTAAATTTCATGTAATATAAATTTATATACAAAAAAATTGATATATTTTTCATATCACGATGTATTATTATACTATGACTAAAAAAAAAATAATAATAAATAAAAATTCAGGCACACACACAAAAAAAGAAAAAAAATACATATAAACGTAAAATTAGAAAAATTACAAATAGGTTTTTTTCTTTTCAAAGAGGAAAATACATTAAATTGAAATGACACGATGCGAATAATTATTTTTTTTACATGCTATGACGTCATTTTGATTTTACTATTATTTTTTTTCGTTTTTTCTTTTTTTTTTTTATTGCATAGATTCTTGGAATAATTAATAATGGTTAAATTCGTCTGTAAAAGGTACTTTATCGCGGTATACAAAAAAAAAACATTTGAAAAAATGAGCTCACTGCGAAGTTGATATGCAATCGGCAAAATGGACCAATTTTCATCTCGTATCACAATGAAAAATCATCTGCGAAAAAAAACAAATCAAGAATTAGATTTATTTGGTTCGAAAATTAAATACGTTTGCGATTTTTAAACATATTTTATCTATCGCTGGTAATCTTCCACTCTATTTACATGTCGAAGAGAAAAAAAAATTAATTTTCCACGACGTAACGTATCGAGTTCACCATCGTCGTCGACGTCGTCTATGGTGTAGGTGATTTTAATATTCTTCATATTTTCTATACGTTTTACCATTTCAATGTCACTTTTATTAAGTCAGCGAGAAATATTCGTTGTTGTCGTAGTAAGTATGTACAGTTCGCAAAAAAAAAAAAAGTTACAGAGAGATACGAAGGGGGAAAAAAAAGAAATACACGTAGAATGAAGTTAAAGAAGGACCTTCAACCTTGAAAGAGCGTTGGTGAATACTCCTGCTTGAGTTGAGTTGAGAGGCACCTGTTTCTCGTATTTTTTTCACTTCTTTTATACGCATTTTTTGGACGAATACTTTTTTACGGGCCGATGGATCGTCACTTCAGAATTTTTATTTTTTTTGTGCTTTTTTTTCAGGGAGAGAGAGAAAGTGAAAAACGAAGACTAATATTGAGAAGAAATTCGGACTATGAGAAGAATTTCAGTTATAGAATGGTGGCAGCCGAGCGGGTAGGTTGAGTAGGTACTATGAGTTTAATAAGTCGAGATATATTTACTATTTACTAGAGAGAACGTGTTTTTCTCGATCGAGTGTTTTTTTGTTATTTTGGAATTTTTCAAATTGAAGTAAATATTCGATACGATGTGGATGACGTGTGGATATGTGGATGATATGGCGAGTACTAGGTATTGGAGTGAAATTAGGGGAAAAAGGGAGGAAATTCAGTCATGATGTCATATAATTTTCGCATGTGTAAGTTATATGGAATTTGCACAAAGATCACAGTTGAATTATCAAAAAAAAAAAAACTCACGCGATGATTAAAATCCCAAGAGTCCATTTTTTGAAAAACATGACTCGCGATAAATTTTGATTAATATTTAATGGACCCAAATATGTCAAAAAATTGGTAGAAAAATGAACACTAGGGGATTAGATGTTATGGATATTTTCATGACTTGTAAAAAAAAATAGATCAAGGTATAAAAAAATGACGAAAACTTGCAATTTATTGCACCAAAATTTGGTACACAGTTTTAGAATACTTATTCAGAAATTATTTTTAATTTTTCCAAGCAATGCAGTTCACTCGATGTAAGGTTTCTATTACGTTATTGCTTCGTTTTTACAAAGTAATTAATATCCATTGCAGAACTGCAAAAGTAATTAGTTGAATTTCTGTATTTTTTACGTTATTGTTAAGTTTCCATTTCGTTATCAAAATCTATATGAGTTAGATAACTTGATGTATTGTTAAGTAATTCGGTTATTGTTACGTTTTTGTTACGTTACTGATCTGATTCCGTTACAATATCATTTCATTCAATTATTTTTCGGTTTCAGTTACGTTATTGTTCAATCAATTTCAACATTTTTTTTGGTAGTTGAAGATTCATTGTTTCGTTTCCGTTAAATTTGTCTTTTGTTTTAATAGCGTTATTTTAGAGTTTTTCTACGTTATTATTTCTCACGGTTTTGCGATTCTGTTTTACTACTGGTATGATACGGTTACGTTTCTGTTTCGTTACGGTTACGTTATTTTTATTTCGTTATGAATGTCTATTGTTATTTTACGTTACTGATCTGATTCCGTTACAATATCATTTCACTTGAGTCATTTTTCGGTTTCAGTTACGTTATTGTTCGATTAATTTCAACGTTTTTTTTTTTTTTGGTTACGTTTCCGTTAAATTTGTCTTCTCTTTTATTAACGTTATTTCAGGAGTTTCCTACGTAATTATTCCTCACAATTTTGCGATTTTATTTCAATATTGAGATGATTCGGTTACGTTTCTGTTCCGTTACGGTTACGTTATTTTTATTTTCGTTACGAATGTCTATTGTCATTTTTCTGTTTCGCTCAAATTACTGTTTCAATAGAGTTGAACCGTAACCGAAACCGTAACGAAATTTTTGAAAATTGCCTTGAACCATAACTCGAACTAAAAGGATTCAAAACCCGTAACTCGGAGCCGAAATGACTCAGAAACCGTTTCTCAGAACCGAAACTGAAACCGAACCTAATGATTAAAAAACCGTAACCCGAACTGTAACCTAAACCATATCGAAAAATTTCAAAATTCAAAAAAAAAAATCAAAAACTTTCAAATTTTGAATGAATTGAAAAGGTTGGTCACCTTGAAAAAGTGATGAGCAGATCCGAAGATCTTTAGATCTTCTGGATCGTGATGTGTAGATCTGATCTATGATTTTCAGATCTTCTCAATTTCAAAAAAAGATCAGTTTCAAATTTTTTCAATTGTTCTTGCCCTAATCGGCTTCAAATTTTCAAAGCTTAGTTTAAATTTAAGACAAAAAAATGGAAAAAAAGAAAGATCACTGGATCTTTAGATCAGATCTTTCGTGTTGGATCCGATTTGATCTAGATCTAAAATTTTTGGTAGTGGATCCTGCTCATCACTGCCTTGAAAAAATGATATTTAAAAATTTGTGAACCGTAACCAGAACCGAAATCATTTTTGAACCGAAACCTGGCGTAACCGGAAACCAAACCCAAATTCGAACCAAAATGATTTAAAAACTGTAACCGAAACTCCATGAGAACTAGTTCAACTCTCCCTGATTGTTTTGTTACTCTGGACGTTATTTCTCTATAGTTCGAAGTTCATCGGATCGTCTCAGTTTTGGGCTATTTTTTTTGACGTAAAAGTGTGTCATCAAACATAAGAGGTCCAAATATTTTTAAATTTGGAACAGAAAATCAAAATTTTGTCATTTTAAAACATTTTAAAATTTTTTTTCAGCTTTACTTGACAGCTTATCAACGGTTTTGTAATTTTCAGCATAGGATATGCTTTTACAATGGGTGATTCCGCGAAAAACCTGACGAAATTCCTCCGCGATGACTTTTATAGGTTTTTGTCGGACAAATAATTTCGACTTTTTGAACTTGGAAAATTTTAGAAATCAGGGTAACTTTCCGACATTTTGCTAGGCAGATTTCACTGACGTGGAAAGTTTCAGAGATTGATTTGTAGACACTTTGCGAGACTTTTTTAGACCTGGAAAAATTTTCAGTCATTTATTTGTCAAAATCAATTTTTTTTTCATTTTTTGTCAAAATTTTCATTTTTTTGGTCAAAATTATGATTATAAAGTAGAAAATGTTATTTCAAGGTAGAAAGTGTCATTTCAAGGTAGAAAGTGTCCATTTTGGTCAAAATTTCCGTTTTTCAGCAAAATCGTAATATTTATTAAAAATTGTCATTTAAAGTCATTTTTGGTCAAAATTGACATTTCAAGTTAAAAATTGTCATTTTTTGTAAAACTCACCATTTTTGGTCAAAATTATAATTTTTTGGGTCAAAATGTCATTTCAAGTTAAAAGTTGCCATTTTTTATGAAACTCATTATTTTTGGTCAAAATCACAATTTTTTGTCAATATTGTTATTTTCTGTCAAAATTATAATTTTTTGAGTCAAAATTGTCATTTCAAATTAAAAATTACCATTCATCTTTTTGGCCATTTTACGCTTTTTAAAAATGAAGAAAAAGATTACAGTTGCAAATTTAAAATTTTTATAAGTTCTAAAAAGTCTGACGAAATGTCTCAACAGAAAGTCTAACAAAATGTCTAAAAGTCGCCTAAATTTAAAAAATATTTTCGATATTTTTTTCAAATTTGAGACAGAAAACATCAAAATTTCGTCATTTATTAAAACATTTTTTGACGTGTATGAGTAAATGTGTCATCAAACATCGAGGTCCAAAAAAGTGAATGGAAATTTGAAAATTTTTCAAGTCCAAAAAAGTCTGACAAAATGTCTAAAAGTCAGCGTCAGGTAAAAAGCTGTCTGGCAATATTCTGATTTCAATTTTTTTCCCCATAAAGTTTAAATTTTCCAAGTCCAAAAAGAAATTTTCGAAGCTCAAAAAGTCTAAACTGTTTGTTTCAGAAAATGTGTAAAAGTCACCCAAGGTCAAAAAGTCGGTAGAAATCTGAAAATTTTTTCGAGTTCAAAAAAGTCCGACAAAATGTCTAAAAGTCAACGTCACTAATTTTGTGTCCAGACCCCAGTCATAGGAGGCAGGGAGAGGGGGGGCGGGGTACAGATGGGACTTTCGTCTCTGGGCTCGATCAAACGAAAAATGTAGTTTTTGTTTGTATTTTTCACTATAGTAATTTTTTCGAATTTCCCTGACGACTAAAATGTTGGAAAAAATGATGGAATTTCAGCTTTTGAATCCAATTTTTCACAAAAATTTTCGCCCTTGTTTCGCTCGGGCTCATTGCCCTTTTACTTATTTTAACAAATTAATAGGTTTTAAAAAAAAATTTCAACAAATTAAAATTTTTTCACCTCCTAAAACATCTCCTTCAATGACCGTTTGGCTACACATCTGAAAACTGAAACATATTGTACCCCATTTTTTTAAAGTGATGGACATGAAAAAAGGATCCGTAAATTTTTTTGTCCCTGATCTCAAAATTTGATGGGTAGGGCCTATTCGTGTCATTTTTTACAGGGTTGGTTATCGCTTAAGCATATTCTATGCTAATATTCAAATTAATTGAAATCCAATCTGAATTTTATCTAATAAAAAATCGAAAATCTGTGACTTCAACAGTAAAATCCATCACTTTTCTATGGCCTTGTATTTTTTTTGCATAATTTATGACTTTTCCATGATCTGTTGGACACCCAAAATTTTACAAGTTCAGATGTTTTTCTCGCAAAAATCTCCTTCTTTACGATCAGTCTCACCATACCCCTACCTCTTTGAGAATTTCAGTTCTAATAACCAAATTTTTCAATTTCAATGTCCTAGAAACCACTCTCTCAATTTTGGAAAATTTTTCAAAGAAAAAAACTGTAAAACGAAGGTAATCAATTGAATTTTTTTTCAAAAGTAAATTTTTCCAAATCCACTCTATTTTCAAAAAAATTGCTCTAAACCAAACCAGGAATCTCGAACAGGCAATAAAAGCTTTCAATTTCGATGAATTTGACGTCACTTCAGACATGATTCACGTGAAGTTAATGATTTTAAAAACTTATCTAAGCTTTTTTTGATGAACTCAGTACTACTTCATCCAAATCATTTCGTTCTCGTTCGTGCAGCGTCTATACCATTATAAAATTCATCCAATTCCTAATCATCTAATTCCTCTTACCTCTACCCCTACAATCATCCCCCAATCTTTACTCATCACACCTCAAAAACTCCACAACTCACACGTCTCGTACACTATGGAAATTTCACAACGGCACATTCATCGCTAATAATTTCATCCCGTCTCGATGTCCACTGTCCACTGTCCAGCGCCCAGTGCCCAGTGCCAACGGTGACAACCTGTACCACCTTTCAACTACTATGTACACTTACAACTCTGTACACCTCTTGTCCCCTTACCCATTCGAGTTGAACGACCAGCCAGAGTCAGCACCATACACATATTCTTCAGGAAACCAAACTTCCGCGCGTGCCCGCGCATCGCACCGTTTATTAATTTCAATAATTAAAATTCTACTTATTAGCGAGAAGAACCTTATTACACCGCGTTAAGAATACTACATAAAAGAGTACATATAAGGGGGTGGTGACGGAGACGATATTGGCGCGGGTCCTTTAGGGTTACATAGGTCTCCGGAGACACACCGTTATTATCACACTGGTACGAGTATTCGTATTCGACTCGTTGGGATCTAGTCATACCCACGTTTATATGCACTATCTCCTTTTTATTACGGTTTATATGCATTTTACATATTTGATATCACAGACACCTCACATCTCCTCTTATCATCTTCGCAGTCTCGCTCGACTCGATCATCCATCTCCAACTCCCTACTTTTTCCCATAAATATAACTATAAAAGTATTGTAGAAACTGATAACGAAGATAAATATCGTCATAACCGAACACATCATATCATTTATTTTCATTTGATAAGCACAAAAAACCCGTCTATGAGTAATACCAGGCAAGCTATTTGTTTGTTTGGCTAATTTTAAATCGTATTACAAACGATGAGTATCAAAAACGCCGTTAAACGCAATTATAAGGCGTCTATTTGTATTTAATAGCTGATGAACTTTAATCGTACCTACGTAATACGTAGGCAGGCACTTAGCTATGATACATAATAAAAGACGCCGATTGCTCTCGCTTTTTTTCATTTTTTACCAAATATTTAAATGACCAAACGAACAAGCATCAATTAAAATTCTTTATAATCCGATAATCGTTCAGTTATCTTCGTTTCTTCTCTAGTGCAAGTCGAAAATGGGGGAGGGGATCGTCCATGCGATTACATCGTTGAAAGCAATTTTATGACCGAATCTTAATTTAGACTGTATAAGGAAAAAATGAACCGGTAATGCCGTTTTTAGCGCTCCTTTTTTTCGAGGGTCCATATAAATTTTCAGATAAAAGTTGTACATTGCGATCCTAGGAATAATTTTGGTCATTATAAAAATTTTGATTAGACTCCTCCCTCCACGCTAATTTTGCATAATACGTATGAAAATCGCCCTTGAACTTATCTCGATGCAACTTTGGCTTGAAGCACAGGCAAGAGGGAAAAATAAATTCTGTAAACCAATTTTTCAAGGTTTTCCTTTTTGGAGGGTCTACCTACTTTCCGAAAAATCACCTTATATCTGTACTTATGACCTTGATTGAAAAAAATTTTGAACAGAAGTTAAAATAGACCGTGTCTTCTATTCCATAAAATGAAAGATTTTTGGAAAAAACTTGTGACAATCATGAACCGATTTTGACGTTTTTAAAAAAAAGTTTCTTTTGACCTTAAATGTGTCATCAAATGTCAAGATCCAAAATTTTTCAATTTAGAGAAGAATGTCTTATCTTTTTTAAATCCAAAAAAGTCTGACAAAATGTTTGAAAGTCAAATTTTTAAATTAAAAAAATATCTTAATATATAAAAGTCAGCATTATCTCTGAATTTTTCCAATTTCGGAAAGTCAGTGAAA
>FIZU01018266.1:0-29194 GCA_900064475.1 Pseudococcus longispinus | reverse complement strand
CCCCCTCAACACTCATCTCAAATCTTGGCCCCCTCCTTGAAGAAATCCTGGCTACGCCACTGGTCCTATGTCTGATTTTACATGCGATAGAGTCGAAAAATACAAAAAAATTCTATCAGAGTAATTAAATATTTTTTTTTGGAATTTCACCAATTTTATCAATAAAATGTAAGTAGGAATACTCGTAGTTAGGTAATAGGTACCTACTTACTTACAAGCGAAACTTGCTAACTTGTCACCTCCGATCGAGCTGAAATTTGGCTCACTTAAAGAGCATATCACCTAGGCCTTACCAGCAAATTTTGAGCTGCCGAAGATGATTTTTCGGTTTTTGGCGAATTTTTGAAAATAGTGAAAAATAGTCCATCGGTAGGTACATCAACTTTTTTACAAATACGGTAAACTTTGAGATAAAATTCTGAAACTTGGTAAATATACTAAAGTCGATCACCCGAGTCAAATGCGACCATTTTCGAAGTGATCTGAAGCCTCCAGCAAAAGTTGACTTTTCTCCAGCATTTTGGAATCGTTCCAGAAATTGATGCGATCAACTTCGGCAGCTAAAAATTTAATCATCGTATTAGAATGATATTGTAAGTCGATTAGCACGATTGGATCGAAAATGCGAGGTGTCGAGTTGACACGCGTATTTGTTTGGAATTTTTTGCATACTTATTCAAAATTTTCAAGTTGTAAAAAATACACGTGTCAACTCTTCACCTCTGATTTTCAATTCAATCGTGCTAATGGACTAACAATATCATCCCAACGCCAGAATTAAATTTTTAGCTACCGAAGTTGATTACAGCAATTTCTGGAACGATTCCAAAATGCTGGAGAAAAGTCAACTTTTGCTGGAGGCTCCAGACCGCTTCGAAAATGATCGCAATCAACTTGGGAGGATTCAATTTTAGTATATATACCGAGTTTCAGAATTTTATTTCAAAATTTACCATATTTGTAAAAAATTGATGTACTTACCGATGGGCTATTTTCGCTACCTATTTTTAAAAATTCGCCAAAAATCGAAAAATCAGTTTCGGAAGCTCAAAATTTGGTTGTGAAGTCTGGATGACATGCTCTTTAAGCGAGCCAAATTTCAGATCGAACTGAGTTGAAAGGTGACTAATTGACTAGGTTCCCTTGTTAGTTAAATTGATCGAATTAATTATTAGAAACATATCCAATAGGTAGATACCTATTTTGATACTTCGATACAAAACAAAATTGTAATATGTATGTATTCATCAAAACAAGAATAATTTTGGGGAAAATTTTTTTTTTTTTTAAATATATTTATTTATTGTCGCTCGACACAAAGGTCATTTGCGACTAGTACAATATTATAGTGAATCTAAATTATAACATTCTTTCAAAAAACTAATGTTGAATTAAAAACTGTTTTTACAAAATATTTCATTTTTTTGGAATATTTTCCAATTTTTGGTCGATTAAATTTTTTGAACTATGCAAAAACCAGAACTGACATATTTGTATTTGAGGGCCACAAAATGGTTAATTTTCAATTTATAGCTAGATGGGATTTTTTCAGATTTTTTTAATCTCAAAATTTTACAATATTTTTCTCAATTTTTCTGCTTGAAAAGTAAATTTTCAAACAAAAAAAAAAATAAGGACCTCACTATCAACAAATTATCTAACTTTTGAACATGTGCTGTATTTCTTTTAAAAAACATCAAATTTTAATATGTGTTCGGTTTAAAAATTTCAAAAATGTTTGTACTCGAGTCAAAACATTTCTGAAAGTATCAAAATTACTAAAAATGACGTAAAAATATTAAAATTTTGTTGAAATAGTTATACAGGGTATTTGAGTAGCAGTGCACCGCCTTTAAACCATACATACGGTTACCCAAATCACACAAGCGTATGTATGATTGCCGACCCAAAGATCAGAAAGGGAAAAGTTATGCACTAGTTCTGGCAGATATTTCAAAACGTCGTAACTCCCCTGGTAATATAGATAGGCAATTTTTTTTTAAACTTGTTTGTAGAGCTTTTTAAGCTTAATAAAATGAGCTAATAAGGTCCTGCCTAAATCCAAAATTAAAAACATGGAAGACCATTTTGAAAAAAATTTGCAAGGAAAAAATTTAATTTTAAGAATCTGTCTGTCTGTCGGTCTGTCTGTCTGTCCGTCCATCCGTCCGTCCGTAACGCTGATATTTTCCGTGACTTTTTGACATTTTGTCAGACTTTATGTCCATGACATTTTTAAAAAATCCTAAAATGACCAAAAGATGATTTTTACATTGAAATGATAATTTTGACTAGAATATTCACAAGTTTGACAAAAAAATTGACAATTGACGAAAAATGACAATTTTGACCAAATATTACAGTTTTTATCTAGAAATTAAAATTTAAAAAAAATGATGTCTTGGACCAAAAATATCGATTTTTACCTTGAAATGACAATTTTGACTAAGTAGAATATTCACAAGTTTGACAAAAAAATTGACAATTGACGAAAAATAACAATTTTAACCAAAAATTACAATTTTTACTTTGAATTGACCATTTCGATTTCGACCCAAAAAATTACAATTTTGACAAAAATGACAATATTTACAAAAAATGATGATTTCGACCAAAAATTATGAGTTTGACAAAAAATGACAATTTTGACCAAAAATGACAGTTTTTACCTGGAAATTAAAATTTAAAAAAAAATGATGTCTTGGACCAAAAATATCGATTTTTACCTTGAATTGACAATTCTGACTAGAATATTCACAAGTTTGACAAAAAAATTTATGATTGACGAAAAATAATAATTTTAATCAAAAATTACAATTTTTATTTTGAATTGACCATTTTGACCCAAAAAATGACAATATTGACAAAAAATGACGATTTGGACCGAAAATAACGATTTTTACCTTACAATTACGATTTTGATCAAAAATTCACAATTTGGGCAAAAAAAATTGATGAAAAACGGTGATTTTGACCAAAAATGACTTTTTTACTTTGAAATGACAACTTCTACTTTGAAATCACCATTTTGACCAAAAAATGACAATTTTGACATAGATTGGCGATTTTGACTAAAAACTGAAAATTTTAACCAATTAAGTATGACATTTTTGTCGGTGTGTACGTAACAGCACAGCAGCTAGATGGGTGGGCCAGTGGCGGCCCATCCGCTTAGTATAAGTATGAGTAAGTATTTGAACCATTTTTCTCGATATTAGCATAATAGTATACCTACGCTTTTGCAATTACCAGGCTTGCAAAAAATGACAAGAAATTCCATAACGAAATTTCGTCACGCTTAATTTTAGACATTTTGTCAGAATTTTTTTGGATTTAGGAAAATTTTCACGTTTACACTGACTTTGGAAAATTTCAAAGATCACGCTGATTTTCAGACATTTTGTCAAGCTACTTTGGACTTTCTAGGCTTGAAAAATTTTACAGATTTCAAACGATTTTTTGGACTTGGAAATTTTCAAAAATTCTGACTTTTTCGATTTTGAAAAATTTTAAAAGTGGTCAGAAAGTTTTTTTTTCATGAGGGAGAAACTTTTCATCAGAAACTCAAATTTGACCTTTTTCGAGGATAGTACATATCACAAAGAGTAAATTTAGTTATTTGAAAAAATTGAAAAAATTGAAACTTACGAAGTTACGTTAATTGACAAAAGTAATTTTACATTTTTCAATAATTTCTCAAATATTCTCAATCAACTAAAAAACATTTGGAGGAAATATTTCAAAAAATTCATTGTGATTTTAACCCTTCTTAATTTTAAAATGAACTTTCTACAAGTGTACCCGCATTCAATTCAAAATTCCAATACGTACAAAATCTCGTAGAACCGTTTAAACACGTATTTACGGCGAACAGTTATGCAAATTTATTAACACGTTTAAATCTCAACGTTATTTCGCTACCTGTTCGAAAGCACGTTACTCCACCCCTCGTGTAAACTTGATGAGGATAATTTTGGAAACTAATTTCTCTACAAAATCTAACACCTCGATACACGTATAAGTAAATGTTTGATTTAAAAAAAAATCTGAAGGTAGGTAGATAGGTAAGCTACACGTAGTATGTAGTATTGGGAACTGCCTAAACTTCGTAGTAACATTCAACTAGGTATTTGCTTTGTACTTAAGCTCAGGTTAGGTTTCCAGAGTGTAGGTAGCTAGCGTATAAAACGAACTTACGTAAAAGACATTATCTTGAGAGAGCAGATGCGAACGTATTTTTGCAACATACTCACCCTTAACAAGGGACACAAACACACTCTCACATATTCGGTAATAGCTACAGCTGAAGTTATTAAAGTAACAGCCATAAACAATCATTTTTGATGCTTGCAATTATTATATATAACGTGTACCCCGAAGCAATAAATAAAATGTTTTAATCCTAGCGGTCGCAGTTGTGGTATCTAAGTTTCGGTAAGACTTTCTCAGCGAGATCAACTTGTAAGAAGAGCTTTCCATCTTTATTTATGTCTTATTGAAGATTATCGGAGCAAGGAAATGGTTAGATTCGCGTTTAACTTGTTCCCTGTTTACTGGCTTGGATGCTCGCTTACGTACGTATATTTTTTTTTCCAAACCATGTCTCGCTGGGTATCCTTATGTATGATGCCAGTAATCACGTTTCGTTAATGAGAAAACGTGAACCGATTTCTGCCGACGTTAATTACCCCCACTTCGGTGCCGCAAACCGTCTCACCATTAATTTGACATAAAGGTACTTTAACCCTATGTCTCGAAGAAGAAAAAAAGAAGCTTGGGATCTGAACTAACGCTGTAAAAAAAAGTGAATCAATTGGTGAAACGAGGTTTTTTTCGAATCAGATCATATTTAAAAACGTATACTGAAATATTAACTCCGGTGTCGTTTTAGAAAAATACACCGAATAGAGAGGAAAAAAAACCCTCGCTCGTTCTTATTACCATGATAAAAATAACGGACGTAAAAGTTCCACAATTTCAGTTAAGCTGGAATTAAGTGGTTGAATATTCCAAGACTTACATTTAAGAAGATTATATTCTTGTTCAGTAGGTATATTTCTCTACTCTTATTATTGTTAAGTTTTGTTTTCATACTTCTTTCAAAGAATCGGTATTTTTTACTTCTTTTTTATACTACTTCGTTATGCTCTAATCCGATTTTTCCAATTAAAAGTAACTTGTATGAATTTAAACTTAATCTTCTTTAACATTATAAAATGCTGATAATTTATAAAACTGGTGTATTTGGGCGTTATTCTTACCCCGTGTAGATATTTGCTAAATAATCGAGTAAAAAAAAACTTCGCTTTGCTCCTGCTCGTTAATTAATAGTTATTTTATAACGTGAATAGGTATAAATTTCGTCGAGTAAACATTTCCTCCGTCGTCGTAACGAAACATTGGTTTATTACGAGGCATTTTTTTCCTTCTCTATTCCATTGTCGTCGATACATTCACCACCGCGGGCATTTGCTTGTATAGATGTAAGAGGATTTTCAGATTTACATAGGGCACTTTTTGCATATCTTGTTCGACAAAAATCCGCCATTCGGTCAGTATACTTAGAGTCGTACGTATTGTAATAATTTTTCCTATATCGAAATCGGCCAGCCTAGCGTAAGCTTGTATTATATTGAATTATTATAAAAATACTAAATCATTATTTTGTTGGCGGAGTGTAGGAGGGGGAAGAGAGTCTCTTTGGACTGTTCGCATTGCCGCAAGTAGGATTGAACTGATAAATTTGAATTTTTTTATCGTTTTGGTAAAGGAAATGCTTGGGTTGGCAATTTTTCGAATAATATTTTTAAGGGATAGGATTTTAAAATGTTTGAGCTGAGGTAGAAGTTGGAAGAAGGTCGAGAGCTTATTCTGAATCAACTCGGGATATGAGCAAATGGTGAAAAAGATTTGAAAAATTTTCAAATAAAAAATAAAAATGGAAGTATTTTACTTTTTGCTGATGAAAAAAATGCACAATTAGGACGGTTAGGAACTATTAAGAATGATTTAATCGTTTGCGAATGATTCGCGTTTCATTTACTCATTTATAATTGATTCACTTTTGATCAAATTGTTCCCTAACATTCCTTGATAAATGAATCGTCCATCATCAAATTATTCATAAATGACTCGTGTTTTATCAAATCATTCGCGAATGATTCATTCATCTTGTATGGAATTGTTCCGGAAAGGCTTGCTTCGATAAAATCATTCATAAATGATTCATCCTTGATCAAATCATTCGCAGATGACTGGTTTGAATCAAATCATTCGCGAGCTATAACATTATATTTGATCAAAAATCGTTTCTAAACTACTCATGTTTGATCAAATCTCTGATAAATGATTCGATCCGTGGAAATCTTTCACGAAGTATTTGCCCTTCATCAAATTATTCATAGATGACTCCATTTTTGATCAAATCATTCGCGAATGATTCACTCATCTTAGATCAAATCACTCCCGAACGATTTCCCGTATACAAAAAAATTAATAATCGTTATTAATCACTATTAGTGATTATTAATTGACTAATAGTGACTAATATTAACTACTAATCAATTGATAGTTCCCATATGGTGACTAGTAACGACTAATAGTAACCAATAATCGATTGATATAGTTTCATACTCGCAGGTAAACTGTCGCATAAAATAGTATATAAGCTTTCGGATAAGTAAGTTGTACTGTCACCCTCACATTGAGGGCGACAACTAATGGTGATTATAGTATTTTCGACACTATTAATCACTATTAGTAGTATACTAGACTACTAGTCACGAATAATGCTTATTAGTGACTAGTAGTACTACTACTGATTGATAGTTTCAAAAATACTATAGTCACGATTAATTACTATTAATCTGTACGACGTGTTAAAAAACTAAAAGTGACCATAGTATTTTCGACACTATTAATCACTAGTAGTAGGTACCACTAATCACTAATTATCATTATTTGTGACTAGTAGTACTAATAGTGATTAATAGTGTCGAAAATACTATAATCACTTTTATGTTTTTTTTGATTCGTGACTATCAATTTTTTTGTATACAGGTTGCCTCGATAAAATTATTTATAGATGATTCATCCTTCATCAAATTATTCGTTAATGACTCATTTTTTATCAAATCATTCGCGAACTACAAAATTATCTTGGATTAATTCGTTCTTATACGATTCGCCTCAATAAAATAATTTAAAAAAAATTATTCATCTTTGATGGATTCGTTTGGAATGATTTGCTCAGATCATGAAGAATCATACACAGTTCGTCATTATAGGTACCTAATTCTTCATTGATTCAGTTCTTAGCAAACGGCTCATGTGTAATCAAATCGTTCACGAAACATTCACTCTAGATCAAAGTATTTCTGAAAAATTCCTGTTTGATAAAATCGTTCGAGAATGACTCAATCATCTTTTATTGAATCGTTTCCGAACGATTCGTAATTGATCAAGTAATATCAGAACAGTCGTTCACAAACGATTCAAATTCAATTGAATCATCTTCAGGGCTGTCAAGCCAAACGAATCAGCTTCGGCTTTCGGCTTTCGCCTTACAGCTTTCGGCTGGCTATCGGCTTAGCGTATTATCGTTTGGCTGGCTATCGGTTTTTTCCGGCTGATTTCTAGACTTTTTTCCAGCTTAAAGCCGAAAAAAAGCTGATAAAAAGCCGAAAAAAAAGATAAAAAACCAAAAAAAGCCGATGAAATAAATCCGAAAAACATCTGAAAAAAGTCGATAAAAAGCCGGAAAAAAAGTTGAAAAAAAGCCGATTAAAAGCCAATAAAAAGCTGAACGTAATCGGCTTTCGGCTGGCTTGTCAGCCCTGATCACCTTTAAACAAATCATGTCCACGTGTGACCAAATTGTTCATAAATGATTCATCTCAGTTGAAATCGTTCATGAATGATTCTTTCATATCAGAACATTCGTTCATAAATTCAATTGCATCATCTTGAAATAAATCATGTGCGATGAAATCGTTCCCAAACGATTCAAAGTGATCAAATCGTTCGTGAATGATTCACCCAGGATCAAATATTCGTCAAGGACGCCGTTTTGGTCAAATCATTCGCGAATGATTCGTTCACCTTAGATCGAGTCGTTCTCATACGATTCTGGATTCGATTCATCGTCATCCTGATTACATCGTTCTTCAACTATTCATCTGTGATGGAATCGTTCGCGAATCATGCGAATGATTCAATAGTACCTAAACAATCGTTCACTAAAGATTTATTCTCCTCTCAACTCATGTTTATTCAAATCGTTCTCAAATGACTCAAATGGCTCATTCTTGATGAAAACACCAGAAAAGGATGCAAATCTTAAATCGGTCTCGAATGGGTTCGTTCTATCGAAATAGGTACTTACTGTTTGAAAAAAAGTCAACTGAAGGAAATGTTGGCTTTTGGCCAATATGATCAAGTTATTTTGAAGTTATACAGAAAAAATACAAAAGGAGGTCAAACTTTGCAACAAAAACAAAGAGGGGAAGTTTTACGAGTAGTTAATTTATTTCACAATTCACAAATATTCCATTCACGATTACACCAATTCTAAGAAACAGAGAAAGAAAATAAAAAACACATGACACAATACCTACCCCTCTAGAATAAAGTTTTAACAAAAAAAAAAAACTATCTAATGTTCGGACGAGTCTTCATTTCCTTCGGAATCCGAACAAGAAGAGGGATATTCATCAGATAACGATGACGTTGAAACGGTTGACGACGACGAAGATGATTTATCGTTTTTCATTTCTAGTTTCATATCATCGCTAGCCTTCACATCTTTGGTTTTGGATTTGTAGCAAGTAATTAATAAATACAGTAGTAAAATGATGTTGAGAACTAGAAGGAAGACGGAAATCAAAATAATGGCGTGAGTAGCGCGGAACCTCTTGGATGGATCATTTGTAAAGGTATGTTCCAGATGGCGTTTTGATTTCAAATTCGAGTCCATATTTGATTCCTTCGAAGGCTTCACATGGCAATATGAGTCCTGCAGTGGGTTCATATCAGATTCTAGATCGGTAAGTAATACTTGGGAGATGATGTTTGTTAAAGATTTATCTGATTCACCGCAAGATTTATTGGTGGGATGATATTTTCCACTGGGGAATGATTCGATTCGAGGTGAAATTAGAATCATTATTGGAATCAATTTGTAGATGTACATTTTGTATTCGTCTGGTATCTAGCCTAATAAAATTTTATGTTTGATAGAAATTTCAAATGAAATGAAAACTTGGGTGATTATTTAACATAGAAAATCTTACCGGTTCTTTGCATTAGATGATCAATTACTCATTGGTAGGTAATTCACGTAATATTTTTATCACAATTTCAAGCACCATGTTAAGAACTTGAATCATTCTCGATGATTCGTAGTTGACTGGAATAATTAGGGCAAAATCAATAGAAATTTGCTAATTTTTATTGACCTGATTTGTTAGAAAAACTCGTAAACATTTTTAGATATTTATTTTCTTATGGTAAATCAACCGTACAAAAAAATGATTCATTTTCTATCAGAAAGAATTTTAAATTCGATCTAACTTGACTTAATGACAGGAAACGTATTTTTATCATCAACGATTTTCCTAATTAAAAAATCAAAAAAAAAGAATAGATTTTGAAAATTTTAAGATTAAAATTGGAAAAACTGAAAAAACCGCGATTTAATAATTTTTTGAAATCTTCAAGTCGACGGTGCTTCGATCTATTTGTTTCTATTTTCAAATTAAAACAAAGTTTTTCAGCAGCTCTCTCTATAGATTTTCTCATCAATAGTCTTTAAACTGGTCTAAAGATAGCGTTTGTATCACTTTCAAAAAGTCTTCTTTACCCTTAAACAGATCCAATCTTTCTCCTGATAATGCAAACGTAGCAACTTAAAGTACATTAGATGTAGAATGAGTTGCCTATTTTCAGATTTGAAAAGGCGAAATGTGAAATTTATTATCGAATTTCGACGTAATGCCTTCAATGTTACGAACAGGCAACTAATTTACAGTTATGTTTCTTTTGTGATCGAAATTCGAAATTGAAGGGACTGTAAGTAAAAAATAAATAAAATGAGTTATCTATAATTTATACTTCATTTGTATAAATTTAAAATTGAAGAATCATCAAAAATTTTTTGAAAAAATTGAAAACACTTCGTAAGATAACTTTTATTTCTGTATTTATTTAAATAAAAATAGGTAATATTTCATGAATCTTAAATATAAAAATTGCCTATAGCATTTAATTAATATTTTCAATTGGAAGATTTTTAAAAATTACAATAAGTACGTATTTTAAATTACATATCGATGCACTTGAGACTTGACTTATCATTTTAAACGAGCATCTTGATAACATTTATCTTGATTATCCTCATTAACATGAAAATATTTGCCCACAACACCTTGATTAACCCTTGCAATAATATAAACCAAAAGTATAAAAATACCAGTCAACATGATCGACGACAATGATATACAAACCAGAAAAATAAATTGAACTTCATCTGCAAAATACGACTCCTGTTTACTCTCACCAATCCTCTCACTTTTTTCAAGATCATTTAAAAACGTATCATTATTAAATTCATTGGTCAACATCAAACCCCACATCACTTCATTTGATTGTCGTTTAGGCCTTTGCAATTTTGGCACCATGAAATAAGGAATATTCAAATTTGGATCTTTTTCTAATATAATTTGAGACCTGTTAATTGGTCTACGAGTATTTCCACCATTAATACCATAATTGTCGTCGTGTTTTGGTAATTTTTGCTTTCTACGAGTAACAGGTTTTGGTAATATTGGATAATCGAGCCCAAAACGTGAATTTGATTCGAATTTAATTCGATTGGGATTTTTTTGATTTGATAATGTACGTTCAAATGTGTCTTTTGAATTTTCGACGTCGTTTCGATATGATCTGAAATTTTTGTTAGGTAAAGTTCGATTATTAGGCCTAGTTTTGAGATTCTTGATGCTTGATTTTTTCAGAATGTATACATTGTCATTTTTTTGCCAACTCAGCATATTTTCTTCTTCTGGTATTTGTAGGTTTACTTCTTTGAAGGTTTTCGCATCATTTGGTTCGAATTTAATCTCCTCAAAAAGTGCAACTTTCGAATGGAGTAGAATTAGCAGCAAAACGGACTGTATGATGGTGATTTTCATCATTTTTTCGAAATTTATGGCTGTGGTATTTTTCGGTGTGTGAAAATTACGATATCGTAGTCAATAGGTGAATATCTGTTTTGAAAAATTGAAAAAAAATTATTTATACAAACACTTGTTAATTTGAATATTCAAATTACAGCCAAATTCAACCATTAAGTACTTTTTTAGATTTTTTATGGAATATGCATAATCTAAAATAAAGAATACACTACCTACGAAATAGAAGCATGCATAATTAATTAATTATGTTTTACAAATATAAGTATGTAAATTACCTGAAATTTCCAATTTTTCTCCATTTGAAAATGTACGTCGTTTTAAAAAGATTTCGTACTCATTTTATGAAAAAATCAATGGGCATGATTTTTGTATTAGCAATTGTTTGTAATCGTTCAATTTACAAGGTTGATTTATTTTTCGAATAACAATAATATTGTTATGAAATTATTTATAAATATTGGGTTGAAATTTTTGAAGGTTTTTATGGCTGATTTGGTATCGACATACGAGTAGATATGCAACGAATAAACGCTAATACATACAGGGTGACCGAATAAAGGATATCAAACCATGAGATTCGGATGTAATTGGAGTTTATCTAAAAAAAAACTTTAGATAAACATGTTGCCTACCCTTCGAATTTTTGGAAGAAAATATCTTTTAAAATTATTTTTGAATCGAACCAATTTTCAGCAGTAAAAATAACTGAAAAAAACTGAAGAAAGTTCCTCTCGATGATTTTTGCCTAATTTAAAAATTTGAAGGGCTATAAAAGTATTATGAAAAAAAAATTCCAATCTAGTATGCCAAAAAATTTCCTTCCAGCAATTGTACATTATTTACAAATATGTGTTATCAAAATTGTAGAATTTAAGCAGGTACCATTCAAAGTTTAGATAGGTAAGTAATTATGAACTTTGAAAATTCAAAAACAGAAAATTGGTCTTAGTTTTAGTCAAAAATACCATTAACCGATCCCTATCATCCATTTTCAACCCTTTTTTCAGAGATAGACTGGACAGGTACTTACTTCCTTTGAAAAAACCACTTCATCGTATTTTTTAAATTTTTGCAAGAAACGGATAATTTATTTTTGAGAAAATTTTTATTAAAAGGGTAGTAAAATGGAAACTTTTTCAAAAAAAATCATCAGCAGTGTTTTTTCACCTCTGTACTTTTCGTCCCTTCACCTTTTCTCAAGATTTTTACACAATTTCGAAGAATGAAGAAAAATCACCCCCCCCCCCGAGTTTTGCAAAAATGATGAAAAACGTTGACGAATCACATCAGATGATCTTTTTTGAATGAATTTTTTTTTTTTTTTGAAATCAGTTTGCTGAAAATCTTTTCTATTTTTTTTTCATTCCTCGCAGAAAATTAAAAAAAAATATGAAAAATGTGATTCTTCAGAGCACTTTTCCCAGAAGGTGGTTTCGAAAGGTAAAAAATGGGAGCAGGTGGTATTTTTTGGTGAAAAATTCATTTTTGATGAAATTTCTTATTGCTTCCAAGAGCAATTTGGGAAAGGTAAGTATTGGATTAAAGTGTGAAATTTCATGGTTGGCATAGAGATTATTCTCTTTGAGAATTTTCTCAACGAGCACGAGCATTTTTTGAGAATATTCTTTGGGAAAAAATGTCGAGAATATTCTCCTTTTTTTTTTGTTTTTTTCCACATTTTTGACGATTTTCATGTTGTGTCTTTGGCCATTTTTATAATATGTAGTATTCTGAACGATTGTTAGGTAAAGTAAAATTCAACAATTTTTGCAACTTTTGTGCATTTATTTCTTGATTTTTTGACCATTTCTAAGATAATTTCACCAAATTTTATGCAAAAAAATAATATGCTCAAATGTTCGAGAATATTCTCATTATTTGAGAATTTTCTGGGAATTTCCTGTGGGTGTGAAATTTTTACCAGGTAATTTTGTAACTGCAATACATACAATATTAGTGCTTTATTTATATAAAATACAAACAAGTACACGTAAATGTGAAATTTCATTGTAAATGGTGAAAATGGTGATATTTTGTTAGTAAGTACATATTTTCATTGAATATAAAATCATCAGCTCGTCAATTCCACATTTTACTAACATCGTGATCTGCAACATTCTGCAAATATACATCAGAATATTAAAATAAGTTCAATGAATACCTAACCTAATAATTTGATGGAAAAAATTAAGCAATTAACATAAGTACGAAGCGAGTGTAAGTGAAATAAGCTTTAGATTTAGGTGTATTGAATTAAAGAACACCAGTTGGACATAATGAACAGACAGCTTTAAAAGTTTATTCAACGTTTATGGGTAGGTATAAGTACACGATGGTTTGAGCCAACTATTTTCATTTTTTGAACGAAAATCAAAGGTATTTTGTCTTTAGGAAACATTTTCTGAAAATATTTCAATTTGAAAAAAATAAAAAGGTGCTTGAAAAAATGCAAACTTGATATACTGATGGTCAAAACGATGAATTTATCATGATTAGAAACCGCAGAAGTTGAAACTCGAGTAGGTAGTTACCTATTTAATATATTTTTTGAAAGTGGTAACTTTTTTACAAAATAGACCACCTACCTATAGAATTTCTGCTCAAAATGTGGAAATTCTTTCAAATCATCGTATGCTGACAAAGTTAGTGTTGTTGACACATTTGTTATCTAATAAAATTCCCTTTGAGACTTCATCATAGGTCAAACATATTTCAGAATAATATTTTGGCATTTGAGAATATTTAAGATAGGTATTAAAAAAACATCGATAAAATAATAAGAGTTTAATTCAATATGACACTATTTCTTCCAAAAATGATTGCATTTTTTGAATAATAAAAAAAAACTCAGAATATTCATTCGCTTAAATAACGTGCACAAGTGCAAATATAAGGAAAAAGTAAACTCGAACTAGACCTATTTCGAAGAAATTAGCAGCGGCTAGATCGTTCGAAAGTAGTACAGGCCGAAGTCAGATTAGAATCAAACTGGCAATCATTGACTACAGTGTCGGTATCGCTGTATGTACCTCGGTTACAGTGACACGTTCTACCACTTCTTCGGCTAGACATAGTTGAAGGGCAAATTCTACACGTGGTACCTTTTCTAGTGGAACATCTTCTGGATAGCATTGGTATTTGGCATTCTCCATCATCAGCTGCATTTTGTCCGCAAGCATTCATAGCACATGCAGCCGCAGCGCAACTGTCGTTTCCATTTTCCACCTCTTTGAGGAACTTTAAAATGAGTGAGATGACTAGTCCCAGCACTAGAATAACTAGCAACATTATTGTAGCAGCTACCACAATGAGAACTCCGTTTAGACCCAATAATGATGCGTCATCTACATCATCGTCGTTATCATCGTCTGAATTATCTTTGAATTGGGGCGATTCGTCATCATCTTTTGAGGTTTTTTCATCATCGTCTTCTTCTTTTGAGGTTTTTCGTTTGTCGTCGTCATCATCATTATGAGCTTTTTTGTTGGATTCTTCATCATCGTCTTTTTTATTCGGTTCGTCGGTTGAGTCTTTTTCTTTGTCGTCACTGCCGTCTTTAGCATCTTTGCCATCTTTTTCGTCACTGGCATCGTTACCATCTTTTTCGTTACTGTCATCGTTACCATCTTTTTCGTTACTGTCATCGTTACCATTTTTTTCATCATTGTCACCTGTTTCATCATCATCGTCTCCATTATCAGCATATTTCATCTTAGCTTCCAGCACGTTCATTATTTCAGACGAGTCTTTGGTGTTTTCATCCAATGAATCGATTATGTCAGCTTCGTTTGTGAATGACAATGATTTCTCAATATATTCTTTCCTCCAATCGACCGATCGACGTAATCGTTTCAATAATTTAGCCACGAAAGCTCTTTCGTTCAAGTTATCCCTCAATTTACAAACGCTTTTTAATGAAATTGTATTTAAAGGCATCACCGATTTACTTTGATCCACACATTCGACAGGTTTAATAAACGAGACGTTTTTGTATGATAAATATTCCTCGATTAATTTTAATTTGCACGAGCAAATCAAAGGATTAGCAGAAATATCGATTTCATTTAAATTGATCAAAGGTTGAAATACCCGCAAAGATATATTTTCGAAGTTATTATGGGATAAGTCGAGAAAATTTATAGAATTAGGTAAAACAATATCCAAAGTTTTCAACTCATTACCTTTCAAAATTAATTGTTTTAGGTTTAGAATCTGCGAAAATGCGTTTTTCGGTATTTCTTTCAAGCCACAACTGGATAAATCAACTTCTTCGACACTAGCTGAGATTAAAAAATGTCTCCATATTTTCAAAGGATTCGAGGATAAATTCACATACTTGAGAATTCGATTGAATTCAAATAACGATGGATCAATATTAACTATGCTCGTGTTATGAAAAGTCACACTTTGCAAATTAGGAAGATCCTTGAAACTGTTGAAGTTCACGTCGACGGCACAATTGGAAACTGATAACGTTCTGAGCTGGGTGAATTTTTGGAGATTTCTCGATATCGGACATATTTCGGCGCTTTCGATTTGTAAAATGTGTAAATCTGGGGAGAGTTGTTCGAGATATGGAAACTGCTTGCATTGGGCTGTTGATAGTGAATCTTGAAGTGATGAACAGATGCAGTTATTTGGACATAATATTTCTGTTGCTTGGGTTAAGGAGATGGATTGGAGTAGGCAAAGCGATGAGATGATGGAAATCAATTTTACAGATTTAACTGCACGGTTTGTCAACATTTCGGAATGCTGTCTGGAAGCAGATTGAAAAAAATTGTATCAAATTCAAAATAGATAAATTTAAAAAAAAAACAAAAAAAACAGCACCTATCTATTAATTTAATTATGATAGGTACTTGATTGAAAAACGATAAAAAAAGGGTTTACGATCAATTTAAATAATGTTAATTTAGATACTCACAGCATTGCATGGATCAATATCTTGAAATTAAATCAATATCATGAACTGTAACTCTGGACACACCACAATACCTTTCAACCATTCAACTAAAATCCATATGACCACTTATCTTCGTTCTCGCCATAAATTAATTTTCAAATTCTCTTCTAAACCACAATATTTAAATTTTTCTGCGAAATATTTCAACATGAGTACGTACCTATGAAAAAATATAAGCATGGTTCAAGTGTAAATAAAACTTTCGCAACTTAGCTGTTTGTGTTTGGGAATTTATCCTCAAAACATTGAGACATTGCTGCAATTTCCTCTTTCAAAGTTTCGCAAATTAGTAATTGCTTCACGTTGTGAACTTGTGCAATCGTAATCACCAAATCAATCAAATTTCAGCTTTAAGTCATCGATTACTTCAGTATCTGTCGATATTTCTTTTTGTAAATGGGATGCAGGTATTTTGTTCATCAAAAATTCTGATTTGGTTTCATCGGATAAGGTTTGCCTTGAAATCTTGATGAATTTCTGTTGAAGATTTTAAAGATTGTTTTGGTACTTGAAGTTCAACTGAATCCGATTGGAAATCTATATAGGCCTCAAATTCCCCATATTATATATGGGCTTTTATGGTTGCGCGGGTTGCATACTTTTTTGCCATTCGGTTTGGCCATGGCCCTTTCTCATCAATTTTTTTTATTTCTTCAAAATAACTTGAGAAAGAAGTAATTTTGAAAATCCATCATAATAACTTGATTGAAAGAAGATGAGGTAAGCTTTCTAATGATGTAATTACTTTTTATTTTTGTGCAAGTTTATAAGTCATCGTATTTTTGTCGATCATTTGATTTTGAGAAAATACGGTGATTTATAAACTTGCACAAAAACAAAAAGTAATTACATCATTAGAAAGCTTACCTCATCTTCTTTCAATCAAGTTATTATGATGGATTTTCAAAATTACTTCTTTCTCAAGTTATTTTGAAGAAATAAAAAAAATTGATGAGAAAGGGCCAAACTGAATGGCAAAAAAATATGCAACCCGCGCAACCGTAAGCCCCCAATTAGGTATTAAGATGATTAATCAATTTATCAGTTCATTACAAGTTCTGTTTGATTGATGAATCATTATTTTCCAGCGTACAAAATGAATTAAATGAAAAACCAAAAAAGTGATGACGAAAAATTGAGAAAAGAAAAAAATTTAATTTAAAAAAAAGTAAAAAACTAGGTAATCAAATCACAAATAAGAAACAGGAAAGGAATACGTTATGCAAGTTTGGCTACACACCTGGTCACGAGTACCTAACGTGCCTAACCTGTTTAACAATCTGTAATTTATCATCTGTGACGTCTCAACATGTGACATCGATCTCTATCTTTCTTCTTTTCTTTTCCTAATTTCTTTTTTTTTCTTCAAAAACGATGAATGAGTGATTTAATTGATATTTTATTCGTTGTGTTTTCATCATGATTCTACATTAATGATCATTTCAGTTATGTATAGAAAATGGTTTATTTGAATTGAAGAGCAACACTCTGCAAGTCTGCACACGAGTAACTAGAGATATCAGTAACTTGACAGCTGACTTGATAATGAATCAAAAAATGATATTTTACGAATAAGAGGTTAGTTTAATTACTCAATCCATATTTATATATCTACAACAAACGTTCGCCGTTCGTTACAAACAAGCAGTATGCTGTAAATCATTTCTAATTATCCAACATTGATACGATGATCTGTTTCTAGATCGATAATACGAACTGCCTGCGATAAGAATTGCAACGCAGAATACAACCGTAAGAAGAATGATTACCATCCATTTCAGAGCATCATTTCTAAATGCTTCGAAACTAGGAGTAATCTGTAGCATTAATTCTTTTTCGGAGATAGCTGCAGATTTCACATTAGAATCAACAAGAGGACGTTTGGATTTTGGGAATACATTGGGTGTTGTTTCTTGAACGTCGGCAGGTATGGCAGCAAATTCACTGGGTAATGTGTAAGGCTTACCGAAATAATTTTTTAAATTTTCGTACATTTCTGATATCATTTCGAACAGAATATAGTTCGATTCGGAGTCGTTGTAAATCCGCACGTTATCCAATTCCACGTACGAGTGATAAGCTGGTGGATATTTTGTAGAATTCGAATCATCTATCGGTGAGTACTGCTCGTTTACAGAAATTGAATTCGGTTTATTGATTGAATTGAGATTTGAATTATTTCGAAATGACTTGATAATACTTCTGATGTAACGTGAAGAATTGTTTTCAATTTTGGCAACTGATGTGTTTTCAAATAACGTTCGATTGTTTATATTGCGTTTACGAATGCTACTTTTTTCCTTTGTAAACGTAGTTTGGTTCGATTTTGAAATCGTTTCTGCGTTCGAATCGAACGAACGATTACATTTATTGCCGGATTGTGATAAATTATTGAAACATTGTAGAAGTATCACGATATAGCATAAGATGAGTTGTACACGGATCAACACTTCTGAGTTATTCATTTTTTATCTGCAAAAAAGGTCACTGAATTATAATTTGATTAATGAATTTATAATCGACCCTTGTCTAATTACATTGATAAGTAATTTTTCTAATGAAGTGTTGATATTTCAATTTTCCTAATACGACCATACAACTCTAGGTAGATACGTTTAATCTATAGCGACGTCATTGTATTAAAAGGGCGTCTCGAATGGTTGGAAATCCGAGTTAACTTTAACGCGCATTAACACCCTTTCCAATTGGATTAAGTGGTGAAATTTTTATTTACTTGGGGTGGTTCTATGACTTGCGCAAGAATCAAAACATAGACTACTGTTTCTTACGAACTACCTACGTGTTTCCTTTACAGCTGAATTTCTCGTTCCTCCTACATTCATTTGGGCAAATATTCTATCGAAATGAATACCATAAAGTTGGATTGAAATAGATTGTATATTAAGGATCACACATCATCATTTACATTCGAATATTTCCTCCGCTTTTCTTTATAAAATAATTTCATAACCAATACTAATTTCAGCAATAAAAATAAAAATATGAGAAACAGAAAAAACTGAACGCATACAAGAACTTCGTAATTGGGTAAAAATGTCCAAAAATCAGCTTCATGTACTTGAACGATCGCTGATCTCGATTCGGAAGAAATTCTTTGATTTGGATATTGATTAGATGTTATCGAATCGAAAGATTCGTAATAGGAATCGTAGTCGTTTGAAGGGGAGGCATATTCGTAGTATTCTTTCGAGTTGAATTTAAATCGGTTATTTTGAGACATTAGGAAATAATGCTGAGTGCTGAAAAAAAAGGAAACAAATACAATAGGTACTTACTCGAATACAATTATGACTTAATCAAGTTGGAATTGATTTAATAATACTCACATTGAATGAATGAAACAGAACAACTGCTAAATATATCTATGTACTTTCATTGTAGTGATTATTCTTACCATAATTTTGTTTGAAGTTTGATGGTTCATTGAACAAGAATGTAGGTTAAAAATGTACGATATTTGTAAATAAGTTCACATTAGTAATGTCACCAGAGAAGAGAATTAAAAGCATTTGTCTTGAAAAAGAGACCTTGAAATGTAAAATATGACCGTAATCAAATTGTTAGAGGAAGGTTTTGTGCCCCATATGCACTTTTGAAGGAAATTAATTTTGCTGTTGAAATGAACTTGGAATTTACTGTGGAAGATTATTTTTATTTTTGAGAATCGAAAAATCTGCTAAGTATTAAAATTGTCCTGACGATTTACCTAAATTTTTGTCCAGAGGATAAGTCTTGTGATAATTGACCGAGTAAGCTGAAATTTTTATGTAAGATCGAGTGCTATTGGGAATAGAAATTTATTGAATTCGAAAAAAATCGATGAATCGGTTCTTGAGCTATTTGCGATTAAAATTTTCAAATACCTGTAGCGCCATAAATAAAGCATTTAAGAAGAATTTGTAAATGACTTTTTAGATAGCATTTTTAAGGATGCGCAAAAAAGGTTATATACTATTTTCATTTTTGTGAACCGGTTCTCGAGATATTGCCGATTGAAATTTTCAAATACCCGTAGTGCCTTGAATATTGTAGTTACGTGAAAATTGCACATAACATTTTGTATAGTATTTAAAAAGACCAATAAAAAAGGTGATATACTATTTTCATTTTTGTGAACCGGTTCTCGAGATATTCGTGATTAAAATTTTCAAATATTTGTAGCGCCCTAAATAAAGCATTTACGGAAAATTTGTAAATAATCTTTTTGATAGTATTTGAAAAGGCCAACATGAAAGGTTATGTGCTACTTTCATTTTTGTGAACCGGTTCTCGAGATATTGCCAGTTGAAGTTTTTGACTTCCTCAAGCACCTTGAATATAGCATTTACGTGAAATTTGTAAATAACCTTTTTGGTAGAATTTGAAATGATGAATAAAAAAGGTCATATACGATTTTCATTTTTGTGAACCGGTTCTCGAAATATTCGCGACGATAGTTTGCTTCTTTCCAAAATTCAAATTTTATTTCAATTACCCATCTGAAGTGAAATTTTTAGACTCATGAAATTGACCGTGAGAAAATCAGCTTTTCTAATGCATCTGATGCGTTAAAATTTTTTAATATTAATTTCAGAAAATATGGCTGATGTACCCAAGTTACTCCCTTTTTTTTTTTTTTTTTTTTTGTATCACATATCGCCCAGTTTTGTAATATATTGTACCTACCTTCCTACTTACCTAGAAATTAATTGGAAAGAGCATTTTGTAATTATCTTCGTGTTGTTTTAAGATCGAACAACTTTCAAAAAAAAAAAAAAAAAAAATTCAAGTCCTGTTCTCCCATAAATATAAATGGCTACCAACCACAAATCTCAAACCTCCTTCAAAATAAACAAACTTTTATCTAATTTAATCAATTCAACATAAATGTAAAATTAAAGTTAGTAATTAATTCCGGATTAATTTATTCGAGAGAAATTAAATGTGTAGTTTTTTCGTAAATTTAATTTCTTTTGAATATAATTCGTCAAAATTAACATGGTAAGTACCTCACATTCTGTTATCATTTTCCCTCGCACAAAAAGACCATCGCCAAGGCTCTTGGTTCTTGTAAAACCATCTATGATTAATTCTTATTCTCATTCCATTAGCAAGAAATAATCTCCATACATATAGGTCAAGCAGGAACCCAGATCGGTAACGCTTGTTGGGAATTATACTGCATTGAACATGGCGTTCTACCAAATGGTTTCCTTACCGCTGATGTGGCCCCTTGCAGTCTCAGAGACTCAGAAACCTTCACAACGTTTTTTGAAGAAACAGTGGTTGGAAAATATGTACCGAGAGCCGTGTTTGTTGATTTGGAACCCAACGTTATTGGTAAATACACCCATATTTGGGTTCAACTTGTGTTTCGATGAAATATTCTTCAAATGAAATTTCTGTTGTTAGATGAAATACGAAATAACCAATTCCAACATTTTTTCCATCCTTCGGGGTTGATTTCTGGTAAAGAAGATGCAGCTAATAATTTCGCCAGAGGGCGTTATACTGTCGGAAGAGAATTATCTTCGGCTTTATTCACGGCTATCAGGAAAGAGGCAGATTTATGTAATAATTTGGAAGGATTTTTTATATTTCATTCGATGGGTGGTGGCACAGGATCCGGATTTACGTCGTTGTTGATGGAGCATTTGACAGCGGAGTATGGGAAGAAGCATAAATTGCAATTTATTATCTATCCGTCTCCTAGGGTACGTTGGAAATTAATCAAACAGTTTTCTTACTATTTTCTCTTCAATTTGTAATATTTTACTTCTTATCCTAGTTATCGACCACAGTTGTCGAACCATATAACGCTGTGCTAACCACCAGCGATACCATTGAGAGCAGTAATTGTGCCTTTCTTACTGATAACGAAGCCCTATATGACATTTGCTCTCGTCATATCGACATGGAATTGCCAACTTACGTAGATCTGAATCGTATCCTAGCTCAAGTGATATCTGCTCTGACTGCATCTAAACGTTTCGAAGGCTCCATCAACGTCGACCTGACAGAATTCCAAACTAACCTGGTACCTTACCCCAGAATACATTTCCCACTCATCTCCTACGCTCCATTTTTCTCAATCCAACGAGCCAATCACGAAATCGTTACGATATCTCATCTAACTCGTATGTGTTTCGAAAGAAGCGCTCAGATGTTAAAATGTGACCCCAGACATGGCAAATATATGGCTTGCTGTATGCTATACCGAGGTTTAGTGCCACCCAAAGAAGTAAACACTTCGATACAGGTGATCAAAGCTAGCCACATACCGTTCGTGAAATGGTGCCCGACTGGTTTCAAAGTCGGAATCAACTACCAACCTCCGGCCGCTGTTCCGGGCAGTAATTTGGCCAAGGTGGATTTGGCATGTTGCGCAGCCAGCAATACAACAGCCATTGGTGAAGTTTGGGCGAGAATAAATTACAAATTTGATTTAATGTTTTCGAAAAGAGCCTACGTTCATTGGTACATCGGCGAGGGTATGGAAGAATCAGCATTTGTTGATGCTAGAGAGAACTTGGCAGCTTTGGAGAAAGATTACGAAGAATGTGCTCAGGATGGCGATGACCGAAGTTCCAGCGGTGAGGAATCCGATGGCGAGAGTATTAATACTGCGGATACCACGACGACGGGGTTTCCTGGAATTGAAGATGTCGGTGAAGATGGCCAGCAGTAGTGATTTTATTTTATTTAGGGTTTCTTTGTTGACGAAGTTACGTGTTAAAGTTTCAGTTAATTTTTTAATTATGTGGAGTGAATTTTTTTTAAAAGGTAATTTTATTCTTAAGAGTATTTTTAATGATGAAATTCTTCTGTTTGTGTACTTTTTTGTTGGTTTTGTTTTTAAATTTTTATCGTGTTGTTTCTTTTAGGGTTGGAAGAAATTGTAATTTTTAAATTTGTGTTCGAGGTTTTTTTTTATTTTGTGAATAAAGGATAAATTCAACTAAGTGATTTTTTCACAATATTTTATTATCGTAGAAGTATCTAAGGTATGATAATCCATGTTTGATTTTTAGTTAAAGGTTTTAATAATGTTTTAAATAGATATGAGTGTAATAAACTTGAAGTAATATCTCCTTTTCAAGGTTAATTGATACAGTTGATGTTTTCAAACGAAGAGCTCAATTCTGAACATCTACTTTCGCGGACATGTCCGTAGTTGTCGCATAAATTCCCATATTCGGGGATGGAATAATCATCCATGCCTTTGTATAATGCTTCCCTGATGTGAGGTGGTAGTTTTGGATACAAATTGGGATAAACTTCGATTAAATCATTCAAATGAATCGTTCCTCCGTGTCTGAATTTGTCAACATCCGAATAAATGGATCTGAAATCGAGAAAAGAAATTAAATGCGGAATTAGACTCGAATGAGGGGGGGGGGGGTGATTTTAATGACAATTTTAATCGAGGTCGTTGCTTCATACCAAACGTAGAATGCCTTTTTTGAAAATGAGGTCTGAATTCTTTTGAAAAGTAATGATTTTTTTGTTTTTATAAATTTATTGGCAACACTTATAGAATTTTTGGTATTTATAAGGTTTTTTAAATCAATATAAATGATTTGGAAATTAGTCAATTGTAACTAATAGGTATCATTCATTACGATCAGGGTCCTCACATCAAATTTCGGGAACAGGGACAAAAATTTTTACACGGGCCCTATTTTGTTAAAATGAGGAAATGTATTGAGCCCGAGCGAAGTAAGGGCGAAAATTTTTGTAAAGAATTGGAATCAAAACCTGAAATTTCATCATTTTTTTCGACATTTCAATCGTCAAGGAAAATTTGAAGAAGTTACTCATGTATACTAGTGTAAAATGAAAATAAAACGTGACAGTTTTCGTTTCACAGGGCCCCTAAAACTCTCGTGCTCGGGTTCAACTGTACCACCTGTACCCCCTTGTGAGAGCCCTGATTATGATTATTTATAGAATTTGTCGAATTTTTATGCCAAAAATTTTAAAAATTCACCAAAATGGAAATTCCCAGGTTTGCCAAGCTGGGAATGGGAAAGTCGAAAAACAGGAATTTGGGGAACTGGGAATTAAAACGGAAATTGGGATCCAATCACTGGTGAAACGAAGGCAAAATGTTTTGTCCCTTTCCAGTTTGGTCATAGAGGGAGGAGAAAAAAGCAGAGAGTGCTCAATAAAAGTGACATTTTTGTGAGAGTATTCGCCAAAATTTTACACATGCTGCAATCCAATTGATGTTCTGGTAAAATGATTTGCATAGTTCTTGGATTGCAGGCATCAACAAAGCACCTACTCAATAACTATTTGCGTACGTAATACTCACTGTCGACTTCTTATCGTTTTACTGATATCCTTAGGGACATGTTTCAAACAATTTTCACATAGTTCTGTCATCCCTTCTTCGCCTGATGGCTCATTATATACTTGTTCAGCTTCAGAAAAACTGCATTTCTTGCGTCTAGACATGTATGATCTAATTTTGGGCAATAACTTATTCATGCTGCTCCTGGTAGATTGATTTTCAGTTTTCTATAAAAATATATCACTTTTAAATGATGAAAATTGCTCGATACGTATTACAAGGACTCTTATTACGCACAAGATGCTCTTCTACAGGTTCATAGACGTCGCAGTCGTCATCTGCAGCATATTCGAATACAGGAGTACATCTACTCGTTGAGCTAAATCTGCTAGATGAACCAAATCTGCTCCTGTTTGGTGATTCTTTTGTTTGATTCAAATAAGTACCTTTAAGACGTTGATTCAAGCTTTGTATAAAGTTTCCTCTAGAGTCCTGCAAAGAAGTAAAATGTTTCTTAAAATCACTTCTCAATACCTCAACAACCCTCTTCCAATTCTCTTTTTTTTTTGTCATCGATCTCAAAATGAAAAAAAAAGATAATTAACTACTTACAGAGCTTATGGAGCTTTTCAAAGTTGTATCGACACTACCACGTCTACCAAATCTAGAACCGAACCTTTTTGTGAAACTACTCCGTGGGTATTCATCATTGCAAATTTTAGAAACGCATTGTTTGTAACACTCGCTAACTTCATCAATTGAAGAACTATTCTGCTTGGTTTTATCACAATGACCATTGGTATCTTCACTCTCGCCACTTTCAGTTTGAGATGCTCCATAACCAGCATCGCTTTCAGATTCTGGAGTAATATTTCCATGTTTTTGTGTGTCCTTGGGTACTATTTTTGTATCTTTACTAGTGGCAGATTTACAAGAAGGATTTGAATCGGTGCATTTGATTGAGTCTTGTTTCACGAAGCATAAATCAGCATAGATAACTTGGCCCGGTTGTAATTTTTTATTTGGTTGGTAGGATTGTTCTTTAGAGTTGGAATCTTGAAGTAACATTTTCAATTGTTGCTTGACCTGAAGTGTACTAGGGTTGTAGTTGGGATCAGTTGATAGAACCTTGAATTTCACTGGTGTCTTGTACGGCGTACTTGAACAAATGGAAGACTCCATGCTCAACTGGATTGTTTGAGTGGTTTTGCAACCACGTTTATTTGATTTCTCGCAGGATAGTTCAGGTGTTGTCAAGCCGCTGAATTCTTTTTTTGCGACAGATTTACCACAGTGCAAGGAAGAGTCAGAGTTTGATTTAGATTTCATTTCGTCGCATCTGGATTTATGAGGACTCACTGTTGATGTGGCAGTTGATGGGATACTTGATGAAATTGATGATTTTGTACTACATCCTGCGGAAGAATTTTCATTGTTTTTTCCCTGAAGAACAGATTGGCAATCCGCTTCATTGCTGTAATGATCACTAGTTTCCATTACAGAAACACCATAAGATGAACTGTCTTTTGATGTCTCATACATTGCATCACAAAGGGCACGTTCAGTTTTACAGGTAGAGACATTTGATTTGTGCTGGACTCCATTCTGTGATTGAAAACTTTCTACACAAGATTTAGTGTATTCAGAACTCAACCGACGTGTAACTGTTGAAGGACTCGAGGTGCTTGTGTCATCGCTTGAAGTTAATGCTACTGTAGATGGACAACGTACCTTGGATTTTGATGTACGAGTATATGTAGATGAAGCAGAAGCCTTTGATGATGGACAGTCATTACTTGCTTTAGATTTCCCTGTTGATGAACTGAATGCAGCTTGGCATTGTTCATCTTCATGTTGCTGACAACAACCTGAACTTGTTAATGATGCAGCGTCATCTCTTGATTTGGATTTCCCCGTTGATGACCCAGATGCCCCATTACACTGCTCATTTTCGTGATGAGAGCAAACTGAATTTGAGGATGACATGCAATCATCATTTGCTTTATATTTCCCTGTTGATGACACTGACGAGCCAGTTGTACCATTACATTGATTATTCTCTTGATGTTGAGGGCAACCTGAATTTGAAGATGGCGTACAATCACTATTTGCTTTAGATTTCCCTGTTGATGAAACTGATGAGCTAATTGTCCCATTACATTGTTCGTTCTCATGATTTTGAGACAAATCTGAATTTGAGGATGTTGTGCAGTCACTATTTGCTTTGGATTTTGCTGTGGATGATCTGGATACACCAAGACATTGCTTGTCTTTGGCATGCTTATAAGTAGCTGCAATTGATGAACAATCACTATTTGCTTTGGATTTTGCTGTTGATGATTTAAATGCAACACGACATTGCTTGGTTTTGGTTTTCTCAGGAGTAGCTGCACTTGATGAACAATCGCTGTTTGCTTTGGATTTGCATGTTGATGAACCGGATGCGTCGTCACATTGTTCTTCTTCCTGTTGCTGAGAACAAGTTGCTCTCGATGACACACAATCTTTTGATCTAGATTTCCCTGTTGATGAACTAGATGCAGTATGGCATCGCTTTTCATTTTTTTTAGAACTGCTTGAGGTTGAATGAGCACAATTAAATTTGATCCCAGAGCTGCAAGATTCTCGAATTGTATTGGTTTGATTTCCTAGTAGTTTAGGGAAACCAATACTTTTTATTTTACCAGATCCTATAGTAACTGGTAACCTGATCGGGATGAATATTCTTGATCCTTTACATTCCACTTCATTGATCCTTTTAATAATCATTTGTGGGTCCCTGTAGTGGTTGCACTTTGGACACATTTTCTCGGAAGTATCCAAACTTTCGTCATAACCTGCGATTCAAAAAAAGCAAAAAAATATTTTAGGCAACTTTACATAATCTTTAAAACTATTCATTACTTACTTAAAACTTTCAATTTTAGGTTAACTTGCATTATGATACCAAATTTAGTAAAAATATTCAAAAACTTGCATCCTTGTTCTATTCTTATCACAAACTATCAGAAAAGAACTACCCATCGTTCAGTTGAAAGAATTATTGACCAACTATATCGCCATATGTTGCATTACCAAGGTCAAAAAATGTTTTGATTTTGTAAAGAAAAACATTTCTCAACGTACTGAAACCAAAAGTCTATTGAAATAGAATAAATGTAAGCTAAGATTTCATCACCTTTGTTCGTTGTGCAACATGTTCTTTTTTGGCAATCCCTAGTTCGTGATTCCGTCACTGGTTTCGTTGATTTTTCTGTTGTTACATCTCCATCCTTCAACTCATTCGATGATTCGATACCCGACCCTGCCCCTGTACTGTTATTACTCTCTATACTCAAAGTATGAGTCGATGGTGTTCCCGATATTTCAATATCTACTTCGCTCCTGGGATTGGTCGAATTATTAGAGGAATTCGGTTTGCAGGATAGCAAGCCTATCTTGGAAAGCATTGTTTTTCTCCAGCTGTCCCTATTGGTTACCTCCATGGGCTGGTCTTCGGTAGCTACTTCGCGATAGCGTAATTTTTTCTCGTCTTTTGAATGATCATGGTCTCGGTTGAGTTGAATGGAAATGTACGAACGTCTCGTGTATATCGTGAAGCCCACGAGTAATGTTATGACAAAAATTGATAGAATTGAAAATATCAGCATGTCTTGAGAGAAGTCGTTTTCGCTGGATAATGATTTTCCTTCCGTTAAAGCAGTGGGTTTCACGTTGATTGGATCTTGTGGGTGGTTTTCTGGCTGAAAAATTTTCAATAATTAAGTAATAGGTACCCACCTCAGATTTTCATTGCTTTTTTGAACATGAAAGATTTCGGAGATGACGCTGAATTTTAGACATTTCGTCAGACAAGCAATTTGGACTTTTTTAAATTTGAAAATTAAATTTTAAATATTTTGTCCTACTTTTTGAAATTTGAAAATTATATAAATGATGCTGACTTTAAGACATTTTGTCAAACACAAAATTTTTAAAATTTGAATTAGAAAAAAAAGTGGGTAGTTTGATGCATAGAAATGATTTGGAAATAAAACAGAGGGCAAAAGCATATGCTATGTTTTCAAAGTTTGTTGGTAGCATGAAAAACATGGGAGGGGGGGTAAGAAGTTGTTAATTGCAAAAATGAACTCAGACTTCGAACATCTCGAAAACTAAGCCGGATGGAAAAAAGTTAAAACAGATTGAAAATTCACCAAAAATTCAAAAATCACGACCTGTTTTTTTTTCAGAATTAGAAGCTCTAAAATAATTCGATTTTTGGATATTATTGAAATACCACTGTACGACCTATTAAAATGTGTTAAAATTTCGCCAAAAATTGAAAAATCTCAATCAAATTTTTTTTCGATAATTTTTTAGAAATTTGTAGCCTGTTGTCCAATTTTTAGAAAAACGCCCAGCCATAAGACATAAAGGTACACAGAATTTCTTGAATTTATTTCAATTCTAAACAGTCGATTTTTACAATTTTTTTAGAAGTAGGCTACTAAAAGTTATTTGGAAGTATAAAATGTTTTCCAAGTATAATAAATAAGGTAAAAAAGCTTTAAAAACCACCCTTCTATTAACTCGTATAAAAACTCAAGTACTAAAAAGGAGAAAATAATTTCCATTCCTTTTCCGAGGTAGGCATACAATGTTTCAGTTTCTCGTAGTTTTTGCAAAATCTGATTCATCTTGGGAAAAGGGTGGTGAAGCGCAAGCGCAAACATTTATTGTTGTACTGGAATGCGCTTC